>JAQGAS010000092.1:0-108277 GCA_034686365.1 Pachymerium ferrugineum | reverse complement strand
TAAATTACGTACGCACGCCATTACAAAGCTTTCAAACTCTGGCCAAATATGTACATTTTACAAGCGGTTGTGATGATGGACCGTTGTGCTTACATTATGATCAAACAGCAGTAAAAAATCTTTTCCAGGATTTTGAACACCAGTTAATAATAATTTGCTTAGGATCAGGTGTTGCATGAAGTTTTATCATTCTGTTAATGTTATTATAACTCGGTATTCTATAGGAGTCACTATAGAAAATGAAGCTAAAGATAGAGATGATCTGTCCTTACCAGGAATGCAGGACCAACTTTTAAAAGATGTTATTTCATTGAAACGTATGCAATAATAACCAATTATTGATACTTTCGGGTAAACTTTGATCTATATTTTTATATAGACAAAACCCCAGTGATACTCATTTTATTTAATGGCGGACCACTAGTCAGCGATTTATTCGAATCTGTAGATGTCATATTAGAATGTTTTTACCCTGGTCAAGAAACTGGAGCTGCTTTGAAAAATATTCTTTTAAATAAAGGTCCTTATTCGAATCCTAGTGGACGTTTACCGTTTACTTGGCTTAATTCATTAGATGACGTGAGCCTGACATTTTACAGGTTTCATTGCAAGCTAATATGTTTGTTAATTTTGTATAGATCCCCCAGATCACACAATATGCAATGGAAAATTTCACTTACCGTTACTGGAATAAAAAACCTGTTCGCTTTCCATTTGGTTACGGATTGAGTTATACGACATTTCGTTATTCCAACTTGCACGTACAGAACACTCGTATTGTAGTGGGTAGTGACGTCTCGCTCAGTGTCATTATTAGCAACGTTGGGACTAAAGATGGAGAAGAGGTGAAAAAAGTTATATATAATAATTTACATGACATTAAACTGCTTTTAATTAGGTGGTCCAAGCTTACATTTCTTGGCGATCCAGTCCAGAACCCATGCCGAAAATCCAAATGGTTGGATTTGAACGAATTTTTATAAAAGCTGGAGAATCACATAAATGGTCTTCCAAAATTAAGTCAAATCAAATGGCTGTGTATCTTGATACTAAAGGCTTCCAAATGATCCCAGGTGACACATCCGATGTTAATACATATCGTTAAAGTCAAGCTTTACTTATCGTGCCAATCTTTTACAGGTTATATTGATGTATACGTTGGTGGTCAACAGCCGAACCAGTCTGTAGAGGTTGTTGGGTCAAATGTTTTGAACACTACGTTACTCGTGCTAAATAATATAGCATCACGCCATGATGATTTGTAGCCAGCAATTCACGGTTCATGTCGAACAATAAGAAACCAATAAATTAAAATACTCATAAAGTCGTAGAAACTTTTCAGAATGTTTTATACCAAAGACAAAGACTAAAGAAGAATTTTTACGACAAGATCATGGCTGCCATTGTCTATTTGCTTTATGCATGCACATGTGCGGTGACTGGCGCCGATTTTCGTAACAATTGTTTCTAACGGCATTAGAATTTAATTCAAGCGAAGCCAACGAAGTTTATTAAAAAGCCCAGAATTCAGAATGAAGTGACTATTTTCAATTACTATGCCTAAAAACATAATTCATTAAAAAAAAAAAAAAAAAAAAAAAGAACGCCCCCGGGTGGGCTTGAACCACCAACCTTTCGGTTAACAGCCGAACGCGCTAGCCGATTGCGCCACGGAGGCTGTATGAATCCGTCCTCATCTGACAATATGTCAACGCTTATCAAGTTTTTTCTATTTAACTTTTTGTTTTGGACGGACGTGTTAGTTTACCAACGAGGTCGTAATAAAACACAAATTTCGTATTTATTGACTAAATACAGAAAATTTATACTGTTAATGAAAAATCAATGGTTTTGTAACTTGAATTGACAACGCAAATTTCGCTGAAATTTCACTTTCAAACACAATCAAACCAGTATTAGAAGATTCTTTGAAATTTATAAAATTAATTCCTGGACTAGGCTCCCAATTCACACAACGACATGTCGATTTATCTTCGTTGAGAGAAATCAATTTTCCTACACGGGCAGAAAACACACGGGCAAGCTCCTGAGCTTTTTCGTGAGCATTTTTTCCTGCCTCCACACACGCTTCTTTTCTACAAAATTAATATTAAACTCCAAAATTAATATTTAATCACAAGTAAAGTTCTCAACCTGGCCTCTCGCATTGCATCAGCGCTGTGATAAAAGTCAGGGCCTTTGACCGTTACGTTACGGTCAAGCTTTTCTACAAACAAATTGATAATTTGAAAGCATTCTGCAAAATCCGTAAATTGTATTGTAATTTGACTGTTCATCGTAAAATTGTTTTCATTTCGAAGCAACTGGTTCACAGTTTCTACATCCTGTAAAATAATTTCGGAAAAAATAGAGAACAAATGAGTGGTGTAAAAAATAAACATACCTTAATAGAGTGAGCTCGCAATACATGTAAAATATAAGCAACTCGTCTCTCTACGCTAAATTTAGCATCGGCAGCCGTTTCTTTAGAACTAGTTACCAAAATTGATACTGTGGCTCTGTCAGGTGGACACCTGATTTCAGCAGACGATTTGATTTCAATGATATTTTCATCGCACGGTTTTTCCTGTTTAATCCGTTCTACCTGGTCTCCTTTAATTACCAGTAAATTCACACATTCCGGTTGCATCACCGGATTAGACGAAAACATGGATGCAGAAATATAAACAAATGTCGAGGAACAAAACGTGGAATTGTTACGTATTTAATTGACGTTCGACTAAATATTTTTTTATTTAATATAACTGAAGATCAGATGTTTATTAGAATTATAAGTTTTTAAAATACACGGAGCATGTGTCAATTTAGTTCTAACTAATAAGGCTGGTATTTTATTTTCTTGGATTAAATATGGCGACATACAGGTGAATATAGCTGACAGATGTCGCCACCAGACGCTACCGCGTCTCCTTATGTAACATTTTGCCACGGAAGGGATAAAGAACTTCGGCTAAAATTATGGAGTGATTAGCTATATTCAACATATAGATTATATTTTTTTAAAAGTGTATGTACATAAACGTAATGCAAATTAAATTCTGATGCTGTGTTAAACTTTCAGGTTTCAAAATTAAATGAAGTGCAAGTAAATCATATTTGGATTAGCTGGGGTGTGTATAAACTCTAATGTGGAGTAAGTTTATGAAGGGTCGCCTGGCATCAGCACTTAGGCAACCAGAACAAAATGTTGTTGGATGGTTTGTGCTTGTTAGTCAAATTATTATACCTTAATACGCGATTATAGACCTAAAAAAATAATCCTTACATTTTATCCAGAAAGCTATGCAGCGTCAAAATAGACATTTAGAAAAAGCAGCAGTTCGGCTTAGTCGTATTGAACCACATCACCACGTTTTAGAAGTTGGCTTTGGACCCGGTGTTGGTCTATCTTCAGCAAGCCGGTTTGTTAAAGGTCTGGGTAATAATTTAATGATGATGTTAAACGTAGTACACTTTGTATACTGAATTAAAGCTCTTTTTATTTTGCAGATGGAGAGGGCAAAATATATGGCATCGATCATTCTGCTTATGTAGTGAAAAAAGGAAGCTACAATTTTCGGAAACAAATTAAAACAGGAAAACTGGAAATTCATCGAGCTGATGTTGTTAACTTACCATTTTTGGATAACACGTTCGATCGAGTTTTCCATTGCAATTGTTTTTATTTCTGGCCTGACATGTACGTAGTGGCAAAAGAAATCCATAGAGTCTTGAAACCAAACGGTTTAATGGTTACGACTCTCAATCTAGACGCACTTCAGCAATTAAAAGCTCAGGGATGCCTTCCTGGTGCCAACACAGACGTGTTAAACTACATGGTCGCACTGGAAACTGCAGCTTTTGTCAACGTTTATATAGAATACTTGAAATACAAAGACTTTATTTATCAAGCAATATTTGCCGAAGTTGATAAATCCTAGTAATTTGTGTTTATGTTTATGTATACTATCAAAAAAACAGGAAAGAAATATTGATTTTCGAAGTTTGTTCGTATAAAAATTGAAATGTTTCTAAATGCATTCGTATTATATAGTGTAAACAAAATTGATGACACCAACAAACATCAAAATGAATTAATTTACACCATTAACAAACACCGATCAAAAATACTGCCAAACATTTTCCTATGGTTAATATCCGTACAATGCCTGGTGCCTCTTAGACCTTGTCAATTACCATTTGAAAGGGCATAATGTAGTAAAGGGTTTATGGAACTGCAACAATGCGATACAATGTGGTACCAACACCGATTGTCACTCAAAAGGATCAATTACGTGATAAAAGGTATAGTATTATAGATCACCTATAAAATACCGTTAACTTGTTAATAACGAGTTATTCTAACATTCTTAGAGCAATCCAATTTAAATAAAACTGAAATGCAGCTTTTCGCTATAAAAACTACAACCTTGTGGGGGAAAATATTGACACTAAATACCTGGGGCTACACAAAACTTATTCATTATTACCCAATCATGTACAGTAACTATTTCCTGAGAACTTTCTAAGCAAAGATGATATGGAAATTTTCATACTTTTGGTATTTTGTTAAATGTATGATTTTGTAACTATGCACAAGAAATGAAAAAATAAACTAGAAATCAAACTTCCCATGTCATGAACCATACATAAACCAATCCTTGTCAATCCTTGCCAATCCAAAATTTATATCTTCAGTTGTTGCTTGAAATAATAAATGGGTTGTGAGTACATCACGCCATCTGTTGGCAAAATAAGCATTTAAAGTATTGCAGGAAAGTAACCATAGGCAAGCAGGAGCAGCTTCCTATGTGATCATTAGATCCATGCCTCTTCATCGCATCAAAATTAATGCGAAAAACTACGAATGTATTTTCATTTGTCTAACATTTAAGTTAAAGTGTGAAACCTCATTCAAGCATGTCTGGTCTGGAATTTCAATCTTTTAATGAATCTAGTGTTTGGTGGCTATGTTCGCAATGGAGAGAACCACAACATTTCCTCGTACAACTGGCCCACACATGTTGCTGTGTCGCTTTTTTGGCTCGAAATGACACGCATGGCCTAGTCCTACTTCATGGAGTCCTTGCACTGGGTAAATATATTTTTTCATCCTGCTAGCATCCATTTACCATTAATATTTAATGTTTACGCTTTGAAGCTTTTCTGTTGGTCTCAACATGGGCTTGGAATATAATTTGCGCCCCGGATATTTTTTCATGGAACTTCAGCTTTATGCTACTCAACGCGGGGCAGGTATTTCATATTTTATATCAAAAGAGACCAGTACGATTCCCCGCTGAGTTGGAGCAAGTTTACGCATCACTTTTTCAACCCATGCAAGTGAGAGAACGTTTGTATTTACACTTTTATAAAAACTGATTATTTTCACCTAAAGGTGCCACGAATATTATTCAAAAAATTAGTCAGTACCGATCAAGCGCAATTGGTCACAGTGCAAGCAGGAGAAGCATACGCCACTCAAAACATGACTCGAACAGATAGACTTGCAATGCTTGTAACAGGAAGGTAAACCACTATTACAAATTCACAATTCGCAAATATGCTTCATATCAGGAACTGAATTTCATCCAAACCATGAATTGTAGCCTCACTTTTTTCATGAATCGATACTGTTAGTCACGTATGATCATAAAACTATTTTTAACTGTGTTTAAATGATCTTTAATTTTACCCTGACGCTTTTCAAAATGATTTGCGTGAATAGGTCTCATAAATTATCAATAGGTTAGAGGTTCCTTTTAGAATCAAAAGGCATATAACCTCAAAAACTAAATTGCACAAGCAAAAATGTCAAGGCTAATATAAATCAGTTATTGATTTTTATATGAACTCACACATGATGTAACAATTTCGATCCATAGAGTCAACGTTTTATCCGACAATCATGTCCTACATCCGATTTTTGCTAAACAATTTTTGGATTCACCTGAATTTGAAGCAACTCACGCAGGTAGTGAAGAAAAGTTTAAGGTATGTCCCCAAATTGTTTTTTTTTTGTGGAAAGAATAGTTTTGAGATTTTTTTTTAAAACCATTACCTATCATTATGGAAAACGGAAGGATGTATTAAAAGAGAACACAAATAATTAGTGTGCGTGTTCTGAATAGCAAATAAAATGTGGCACAAGGTAGAATTTGAGTACTTGGTTACTACGCAACGATAGTGAAATAATAAACGATATGTATAGTAATAAAGTAGGGTAGTCGAACTGCAAATGATAATGAAATAAAAAATTGTGAACTTCTTTATATTTGTTCTGCAGGTGAGCATTGTTGCATCAACACCATGTCTTATACTTGTATGGCAAAGGCAAGGACTAGAATATATGTTTGTTAAGGAAACATATTTAGCCCACATTATGTCCATTCTCATTGCAAGAGATATAACTACGAAAATATACACTATGAATCAAAGGGTAAATATCTATTTTACCAACCTTTACAGGGACAGTAATCAAATTTTGCCTAAAACTGTGATATAAATAATAATTATGTATAGTCAGTGTCGTTAGTAATATGTACGATTTTACTAGATTATAACGGATAAAGGTTCTCATTTGGATATTCGGCTACCCAGTGTTACAAGCGTAGTAACTTCATTTGCAACTCACGGATCTTCCAGTGGCCAAACGATGAGAAGTGGCACTAAATGCAATAGTATTCAGCACTCGACGTCTACCCCTTTACACACACTTCAAGATGAAGAATCGGACTCAGGTAATGTAAAAAATAATTTGAGCTTCAAAGATAATAATATTCGTTTTTTCATGTCCTAATGAGTTAAAGAAAGAGAATATTAACCGCATTTTATCTATCATATGTATACTCACATTCTATTTCGTTACGCACGGAAAAACGCTAAAAAATGTATAAAATTAGAGGATTACTTTTCAGTATTTGGTAGCAAAGAAAACCTCATGTCCTGCATTAACGATCCAGAAAATACAAGTGGAGAACATCAGTTTCATAACTGCAAAACCTTAACATCTTCCGAATCACAACCAGAAGCTGTACACATCCTTGCAGAAACTTCCTCTTCTTCTCAAGACGAAGAATCCTACACCGCCATAGCTGAGACTTGGCCTGTTCCGCCTGAAATTTAATTTGCATACAAATAAAATTCATAATATATAGACAAGTATTTATATTTTAGAAGCGTAGAAAGGCTAAAAAATAATAAACTAATGGCAGCTAGCTTTATTACAATCTGAACTTTTGTTTTGAAGTAACTATATGTTAATAAACGCTAATGGTCATCATTAAGTTATTACTTATTAATTTTGTGAACACCACTAGTATTGCTGTATAAACGACTCTGCAAGACATTAATAACAAAAATGACTGTAAGAGGGGGCGAACTCAACGGCCTCTATAGCTCAGTGGTTAGAGCACTGGTCTTGTAAACCAGGGGTCGTGAGTTCGATCCTCACTAGGGGCTTTAGTCGTTACATTTTTTTTTTTAAAGATCAAATTAATTCAAGATCAAACAAAAGGAAAGATTAGGAAAAACAACAACTCCCGTAAACAATAAAATTAAGTTTTAATTGTTTTACTAGTTGCATTCAAATATTAAACTAAACTTAGGTGAGTGAGGTCACTAGTTGTAAAACTTACCTCAGCCACAGTTTAGTTTAACATGAATGCAGCTACTGTTTTGTATTCTCATCAAATAGTATCTACTGTTTAGTAAAATAAAATTCTTCAATTTGACTTATAAAAACGTCCAGTGACTTTATTCAGATAAATACAATCAATATCGCCTGTTACATAAACTATTAATTAATAACTAAACTACTCTTTTCAAAGATGACAATGTTTGTGGCTGTATATAAATTGGAATCTTAAATTGAGTCAAAAATTATAAAATAAAATTTCATTACCAATGATGGTTTGTTAAATTTAAAGTATCATCAAATTACATATAACATGATCGTTTCAAACAAAAAAGGGCAAGGAATCTAATTAAAAAAAAAAGGAAAATACTACCTAAAACTAAGGCACAAAAGTGCAAAATAAATGTTTAGTTTCTTTCGCCTCAATAGGAAATACCCTGAAGAGTACAATCAGATCCGAACATGTTAAAATAAAACGGAAACTAAATGCACTAAATCTATAGTATAAAATGTGACGATTGACATGATACGCAGCCCAAACACCGAGTTAAAAAAAATTGAAATAAAAAAAAAAAAAACAAAAAGAAAATAGATAACCAAAATGACGACGATACACCAAATAACATCTAAATATTTGTTTTTCTTTGTTGTTTTTCTTACAATCGGTTAACGAACATCCTGAGTCTCTGGGGTCATTCAGCGAGACAGGTCAGGTAGTACAAAATGCACCGTTAGAGTTTAAAAAAAAAAAATGTTTGGTTCAAGTTTATTCCTACATGTTTCATCCTTCTCTTTTAAGTAAATCTCTTAAAAAAATCGGATGTGACAAGAAGGATTCGTCATTTACCCTCTACTTCCCTTCTACATCCTTTACTTTTAAGTTGATCGCTTAAAAAAACTGGATGTGACAAGAAGAATGTACATTATCGCCAAGTCAAACTGAAGGGAGTCTGACTCGATGAAGGCTTTCATTTTGCCAATGACGCATTTCAGTTAAAATCAAATTCTACAAATAGGGGAACATCGTCATTTCTCTCCTTCTTATCGTCTGCCTCAAAATCCAAAACGCCCAGTACACGCAAACTGTTAGAACTGTGCCACAATGAATTTTTGACAGTCGATTTCAGATTGTCAGTCTAAAAAAAAAATGATTTGTTAATACCATAATTAGAACGTAAAATAAAGTCTTTCTCACCAACAATACGCTGTAAGAACTCTTGAAACTAGAGGAAGGATGTTGAAAACACTTCCACAGCAAATTTATAAGAGCGCCATTCTAAAATCACATTATGGTTTAAAAACAAATAAAGCAATGTGTGTATATATAATAGAACTTACTTCTTTATCAGGGATGGGTACATCTTTACGGGTTTGCAAATCTTCAATACTCTCATTACTAAGATATCCGTCTTTGAGCACTTGAAATCCAGGTTGTTTCTCTTCTAAATTCAAAACACCGCACAGTAAGTGAGGATTACCAGACCCCTCAGATTGACTAGTAAGTTCTTTAACTAAGACAGCCAACTAAAATGTAAAGAAGAAAAATTTATTTTTAGTCTGTGGTTGCTATCTTACAAGTTGTTTAATATTGTTTACTTGTAAAGCATGCATGCTATCGTCACTGGGCAGCAAACTAGTATTGCAAACGCAAACAGTCTTTTGAGAACTGGTGGATTTGAATTTCACGTAAAGAGCAGATGCAGCTTTTGAGAGGAACGACTTGAGGGCTTGTTTTACATCTTCCTCCAGATTACTATTTTCCATTTCCTAAATTAATGAAAAACAGTTCAACAAAACTTTTCAAAAAATTCTCTTCTTTTTTTTACCTTTTTAACCAACTGATGAACGTCACAAGCCTTTTGGTTCACAAATTCAAAAGTGGCACCTTTGTGGAAGGTTGCCAATCCTTTTTGCTCATCGCCAGCTTCATGGTAGAAACCGACAAACCCTTGGCTCTTCAGATTAGGTTGTAGCGTATTCGTATAATAATCAGAGTCAACTTGTTGAAAGCACACAATATCAGCTTCTAACTTTTCCATTTCTTTCATCACATTATCGTGTTCAACACCCTGTAAGCTGTACGAAATTACCGAAAAGTTGCATTTCTTCGCGTCCTCATTCTTGTCTTCTGGCTTGACTTGAGCATTCCGCAATAATTTCCTGCGTCCAATCAAAACAGGAGATTCCTTAGCTTCATAAGCAACTCCATTCGTCGTAGGAGCAGTATCTTCCACGATCTTTTCGTCGTTCATACCATCTTCCGCAGCTAGCAACTTTTCAGGTGGCGTTTCCAATACGGTTTCACCATTATTTTGTGGTTCTACGGTAGGGTCTTTTGTGTTATCTTTCTCTACCTCTTTTTCCGTTTCAGGTTCATTCTTCTCTCCCTTTTCCTCTTTTTTCTCAACTGGATTTTCAGCAACAACATTATCAACCTTCGCCTCTTCGACATCCATTTTCTCTTCCTCTTCGTTCGTCTCTTTTTCCTTCACTTCATTTACAACCTCTTCACTAGGTTTATCTTCCTTGACCACCTCGGGTTCTTCTTTTTTACTTGGTTCCTCTTCTTTCGTACCGTCTATCTCTCCTACCCCTTTCTCGTCGGCTTCTTTGTCATCCAACTTCACCTTCTTCGCCTCACTGGTTTCTTCTTCTTTCTCTTCTAATTTTCGTTTTGCAGGCCCGCTAGTACCTTCCTCCACTTCGTTCTAAAATAATACACATAAACACTCAGAAAATTGTAAGATGAACAATCGAAAGTAATCAGTTTACAGCTTTAAGGAAAAAAAAAAATCTCCTTCGCTAAATTTAAGGGAAAATGGAATCAAAACACATAGATGGGGACAAAAGCTATTCATGAAGGACTGAAGAACGATTAAAAAGATAAAATTTGTGCCGGTACCGTTTGTACTTTCTCCTGGTCGGCCTTTGTCTCCTCTTGAGGGTCGACGATCTTGGATTCGCCGGTATTGGACGAGTCCGATTGATCGCTCCCTTTTCCTGCTTCTGCAGCTGAAGTTTCGCCTTCATTAGTTTCCATCTGCACTTCGTCTTCTTTTTTCTCCTCCTCTGTATTTTTATGCATTCTTCTTCGTGGCCGTGTGCTCGCCGGTGTGACCGATTTCTTTACAGCCGGTGTCTGTGCTGCCTCTGACCTTTGTGTGCTACGCCTGCCCCTGGTGGGTGAAAATCGAAGCTCGTTTTATCCCCTTTCTTTTTTCCCCATCCCTTCACACGAATTCTTATTTGGTTTAGTTTCAACCCGTTTTAAAGCCATGCCCGCACCCTAGAGCCACCCTACCTAGTTCTATTCTATTTTAAAATTATTAAACCGCAATTTAAATTTTTAAGCCACCCATATATTAGTTTTAAAAAAAAAGTTCTCTCTTACCGCGTCCGTTGTGGTGCTTTCGGTGCACTGGTTTTGGATGCTGGAATTTTGGTAGCAGAACTTTTGGTAGCGGCTTTTCGAGTTACAGATTTTCTCGGGGTTTTTTTAACGTCTGCTTTTGGAGTCAGTGTCTTCTTTATAACTACTTTCTTGGCCTTTGTTTTCACTTTTGATTTTGCTTTGATTGGAGTAGGATTTTTCTGATTTTTATTAGTCGTTTTTACCGGTTCAGTTTCCTTTTTCTTTGCATTTGTGTTGTTGTTCCGCGAAGAGGATTCAACTAGTGCTTTTTTCTTAGGTGTTTCAGTGCGCTTCCTTTGCATGGACCGCGTTCTGATTCTCTTTACCGGGGGTAGTATGAAATCCGTAGTCGTACTAGTCTTCCGCGTTGATGCAGTGGGCACACGGCTCCTAGTTGCTCGTGTGCCAACATCCTCTTTTACAACTTCAGCTACTTTTCTGCAAGTACAGCAGGATAGTAAATACAAAATTGGATAAAAGAAAGCAAATAAATAACCTACTTTTTCGGGGTACTTTTGTTAGAGGCACTTAGTGATTTTCCAACTTGTTTAACAGTGGTAACATTTGCAACTTTCCTTTTATTCCTTGTATTTGGAGTAATTCCAGGTGTGGTAGAAGCATTACCTCGCAGACTGCGCGTAACAATTTCAGGGGCGGCACTTTTTCTGATAAATAATTGTGTAATTAATAATCAAATACAAAATTCCGAAAATAACGGGTTATGTTACCTTGAGGTTAACTTGTTTACACCTTTTTTATCATCGGCTTCCTGTGTTGACATGAGTTACATTAGTAATACGCGATATAATTGTAGTAAATAACTTACATTTTTAGTATTACTCTGTTCCTTTTGCCGCTTAGCTCTAGATCGTGCCATGGCCACCGGGTTCAGATCTGAGGAAATAAAATACAAAAGTTCAAAACAGTCGGATTAACGAAATATGGGATGGTTATTCATTAGGCTTGAATCAAAACGACCAATTTAGTACGTCTAAACGACTGACACAAACCAATTTAGCTTAAATAGGCCATACATGACGATGAGAATCATAACAAACAAGGGAAGCAATTTAAGCCTAACTGCGGTCACTTTCTTTTGTTTCGTGATTTGGCTCTTTCGTAAATGCTTTAAAGTTGACGTAAAGTGACAACATAAAAACCAAATTTTTACTGGCGTATATTTGCAAATATACTCACAATGTATGGTATTAGTACTTTGCAACTAAATGCTTGTATAGTTAAAAACTCAGTTACCAACGCCATTAACTAGAAATCAGCGCCATTCGCGTCGCGGTCTTACGGCGAAACTCAAAAATAAAATCAATGCTACGGCGCTTCAAATATTTTATTAACGGTATGTCGGTACATTAAATTAACACTTTTATATATTTTGCAATAGAACCATTACAACAAATAAATAAAATTTATTTTAAGTTTTATTGAATATTCAAGGTGCAAACGGAAAAAAGCTGCATATTTTCAGCAATCAAGGTTTACTAAAAAGTTAAATTAAATGAATAGAAATAATTTTTTATGAGCCTTATACACTTACACTGCTGCTAATTTTTTATAAAGTGAATTTAAATCCATTCCTTTGGCCATCATCTCATCCATTGATGGGAATTGATTGGCAAATAATTTTTCTTCATCTTCCTCTTCCTCGTCATCTTCAAACATATGAAGACGACGCATAGCGGGATGCTGCCGCATTAACTCAGCTTCCTCTAAATTCCTAAGCGAAATTCCACTTTAAATTCACTGTCACACAATTTCACACAAACAATTGCACTTGTAATCCATTATGTTGTCGTCTGAATCTGTGTCTGTTACTTCAGCTGTTTCATCGCTCGATGCGTCGTGGTCCATTAGATACTATAATAAATAATTTTTTGATTAATTCCAATTACTTTGTGGAATAATTTAATAATACCTGATCGAGATTTTCGTCAGATCCAATGCCCAGCATTTGTCTCAGAGCATCGCTGTCGTACGGTAGTCCTCCTCTTTTATGACGATTAAGTCCTTTTTGCAACATGTGATGAAATGGGAATTGACCAAAACCTTAAAAACACGTTTTATACTTTAAATTATAGTTCTTAATTTTAATTATTACCACCCATCAGAGGATCATAGTCAGCAAAAATATCATCACTTTCATCCAAAAGCGCAGAGTCGTCTACAGCACTTTCTATTTTTAGTTCTTTTGCATCTGTAAGTTTAATAACAAGAAGTTTAAAACCTGTAATGCTAGGTTCACACAGATGGTCACACTGATGTCGCTGTTGCCTAGAAATATAAAGAGATCTAGCTGTTACTGTTCCCGATGCTCTTCCTATTAAAATTCAGTGGAACCAGCAACAAGATCAGCAGCAGCAGCAGCAGCAGCAGCAAAGTAAGTTTGGCCACTACGTGCAAACCGTGCATGAAGTCTGAATAAACATCACGTTTCACAGTTTTTCTCACCACTATCCAGAGCGCTTGGTGTCGCAGTTTGGCTGTTTTCTGTATGAGGAGTATCAGCTAATAAAAAAAAAAATTCGTTCTGAAAAGGTCGTACATTAATGACGTATTTCTTACCTGCTATTTCGTCGTTTCCATCAATTGAAGTCAACAAACCAATAAAAACGATAAGAAAAAAGCGAGCCATGTTTTGACCGCGTAAATGTGATTATTCTTCTAAAGTAATATGCCTTAGAGTTGTCCGAAAGCAACAGAATTAACGGAGCTAATAATTTGATCTGATTACGAAATGAAAGCCCAATAGCACTACGAATCTCATTACAACTAATGTTTTGACACTTGTAACCGAGCAACTAAAAAAAAAAAATTCTTTTCAATGTTACCCAAGCAACCTCTCATAACATGTCGATTGATGGACTACACAGCAATGAAAAGTCGATTGAAATATTTTGTAAACCAAACCCCATACACATGTAGCAATCATCCCAAAAAAAACAAGGTCTAAACCTGAATTAAAGCGTGCACAAAGAAAACTTTTTATTACATTTCTACATAAAATAATTTGTTTTAAGTGACCACCTAAACAAGCGTTATATGTCGTGACTCCTCGTCGTTTATTTTTCTTTTAAACATCCTTTAACATAAAGAAAATGTCAATACTGAAATTTTATACAAACTAGTTACACAAATTTTGTAGCTATAGCGATAAGTTTGTTGTAATCAGCTTTTTTCCTTAAAAAGGATGGAATTGGTGCCATTATTCGGTTGCCAATCGGAGTTCCGGCATCGTCAATTAGAACAATATTATTGCTATCAAATTTAGGTATAAAATGTTTCTGCTTTTGTTTCACGCCAACGACAACGGCTTTGTGTTTCTGTCCCTTGATGGCGACCAAAATCCGATCGCCCATAGTTCCGACTCCTGTTTTATTGTAAACGTGAATACATCGAGCAGGTTTCCCGGCAGCTTCTGCTTGTTTTCCTAACTCGCTATTGTCTACGACTTTTAGCCGCGTTAAGAGTCTAATTTGAAAAGACGAGGGCGTCGTTCTGAAAAACAACCCAGAGTTAAAGAATTACCCCAATGTGTTCTTATGATCGTTAAATACTTACGAAATAAATTTGCAATTTACTGCATTCGCAATATTGGTACGACAAATCCATGCTTTTAGAGACAACATTAAGATTTAACTTGTAGACCTTAAATATCTTGTCTTTACAAACCGAATCAAGGGCCGGAATCCGGAAATAAAGAAACTAATTTTGTAAACAGCCTGAAGAGTGCAGCACTATGACTATGGCTACGCTGGCTACTTTGCGATTGACATGTGCTAACTAGACTGAATGAGAAAATGTCTGCTTACCCACATCTTACTGATTATATTCGTGCCCACGGCAACGTCACGGAATTTGGGCCGGACGTCTATTTTGAAGTAGATCTTAAGAAAAGACGCCCAAATGATTTGCGTAGAAAAACCAAGTCAGTGTATAATCATAATAATAGAATACCGTCACTGTGGCTGATAAGTGATGTAATTTGTTTTTTCCAGGCGATTTAAAGTAACTTGGGAAGAACTATGCGACATTATAGAAAATAATCCGGTGAATGGTGGTGTGAGAAGCACGATCGACATGTTACTTAAAGATCTAAAAAAATATAGCCGGGAGTTAGGTATGTAACACACACATATGAACAATATGACACCACTTAAAAATATGTTTTTAATTTTAGATCCAAATTATACCGCAAAATTAGTCGAAGTAGCATGTGTTTACTTATTTTTTTTTTTTCAAAACGCCGATGAGATAACCAGCCAACACATGAGTGATCTGAGGAAGCTATTTGGTAATGTGGTGCAATCATCGGTGGTGAAAGTTTTCGAAGTCGTTAAACGTCTAACTCGTTGTATAACCGATACAATTGTACAAACATTAATTATGGCTAGCCAAGAGAAGCGGATAAAGTTTGGAAGAAAAATTCGCTGTTTACCATTAACTATGCCTGGTCAATGGAACAGCGAAAATTTAAATTGGCTTCAGAATGATGATCAAAAGACAGAATTCAATCTTGTATATAGATTACCTACCCATACTACAGAAGTGAAACCTGTCGATGTGCATACGAAAAAACATGGTACAGCTTGGCTAAATTTATTTTTGCAAACGCACTATAGTCAATCTGAAAATGTTGATGACTTAATTCTTACGACGACTCGGCTACTATTAACATCAAGAACTAATGAAGAGTTACAAAATGATGTATGTAAGTTTGTTTGTGGGTGTTAATAATAAAGTTCATATTTTGTTTATTTCAGTTGTGTGAGTTACTTGGTTTCGATCGTTTGGAGATCATTGAATCTTTACTGCACCATAGAAAAGAGTTTCTTGCATTATCGACTAAAGAAAGTGAAAGCTATTTGCTAAAAGCAGAAGCTTTAAGATTGGAAAAAAAACCAGCACTGGGGGCGAGTGTTATTATTCAGGTGTGGTTATTCAATTGACGTATTTGACATCCAAATCGCATTTTTTTTTTTTTTTTGTACTCAGACTGACCAGGAAAAGGAGATGTTAAAACTTCTTAGGAAAGGAGAGAGGCGTATTAAACGCCATAAAGAGCATGATGACGAAGGGGTTGTGCTAGATGCTGAATATTTAAAGCGACAAAGAGAATATGTCTTAATGTCAGCAGTGAATTCACCGCTATTTCGTGGCGATTCTCAAGAAAGATCTCTTATTACATATCCTCATGTTTACGATTCGTATTTACAGGCGAGACAAAGTGCCAGTTACATCGTTGGTCAGAGGGTAGAATTGATTTTTGTTATTTGTGTTAACTATAGAAATTGATGCTTTTTGTACTCATTAGATGGTTTTGCCCAATGGATTTGAGCGTAAAAACACCCGAGAATACGAAGAGGTGTCAATACCTCCAAGTGAAGCACCTCCAACTAATGTTGGAAAGATATTAAAGCCTATATCAGAATTAGATGAGGTAATGTAATCTTCATTAAAATTGTAGTATGTTAGCTAGAAGTAATTTTTATTATTAGATTGGTAGAAGCTGTTTTCAAGGAATGAAAACGCTCAATAGAATTCAAAGTGTAGTTTTTGATGTGGCCTATCATTCCAACGAAAACCTACTTATTTGTGCACCAACTGGAGCCGGGAAAACAAATATTGCCATGTTGACAATTGTACACGAGATAAAGCAGCATTTGGAGAATGGAATTATAAGAAAAGAAAATTTTAAAGTAATAACAAAATTTTTTAGGGAAAAAGAGAAACTTACGTGGCATCTATTTAGATTATTTATGTAGCTCCAATGAAAGCTCTTGCAGCAGAAATGGTCACGAATTTTAGTTCCCGCTTGAAGTCACTCGGAATTGCAGTCAGAGAGTTGACAGGAGACATGCAGCTTACTAAAAATGAAATAATGCATACACAGGTTTGGTTCCACATACATTGATTTATACCTGCAAAATTTAAAAATAAATCTTACAGATAATCGTTACTACGCCTGAAAAATGGGATGTAATTACGAGGAAAGGTACAGGAGATGTTGGCTTAACTCAACTGGTCCGACTACTCATTTTTGATGAAGTACATTTGCTTCATGGAGATCGAGGACCAGTCATTGAAGCGTTAGTGGCTAGAACTCTTCGTCAAGTGAGTAAGAATGTCTCTTACTTTGACGGTTTCTGATTTTTTGCGGTACTCTAGGTCGAGTCAAGTCAAAGTATGATTCGTATTGTTGGATTATCTGCAACCTTACCCAATTATTTAGACGTTGCCGAATTTTTACATGTAAACACAAGTTTAGGTTTATATTACTTCGATAACCGTTTCCGGCCTGTTCCTTTGAGTCAAACATTCGTCGGAGTGAAAGCTGTGAATCCGCTTCAACAAATGCAAGAAATGGACAACGTGTGTTATGATAAAGTGTCTCATATGGTAGACAAGGGCCATCAAGTAATGGTCTTTGTCCATGCGCGAAATGCTACTTATCGTACAGCATTAGCTTTGAGGGAAATGGCTAGAACTAGAGGACATACGCATATTTTTGAATCCAAAGATAATGGGCTCGCATTAAAACAGGTAAAGTTTACTCTAAATATAAATTACTTACATTAATAAGGCTTGTTTTCTACAGGCTATGCACACTCGAAATAAGCAATTAGAGGAACTGCTTCCCACTGGATTTTCAATTCATCACGCTGGAATGATTCGTCCAGATCGTAACTTAGTAGAGAAATTGTTTAGGGAAGGTTACATTAAAGTGCTCGTTTGCACATCGACTTTAGCGTGGGGAGTTAATTTGCCTGCGCATGCTGTTATCATTAAGGTAAGACTATGTGGGAATGACTTCTTTCTAAATACATGTTATCTTCTCTTACAGGGAACTGAAATATATGATGCTAAACACGGGTCATTTGTCGATCTTAGTTTCTTAGATGTGCTTCAAATTTTTGGTCGAGCTGGACGACCACAATATGACAGCTCCGGTCATGGAACAATAATAACTACCCATGATAAGTTGGCTCATTACTTATCTTTACTGACTCGTCAATATCCTATTGAAAGTCAATTCGAACAAAATTTAACTGACAATTTGAATGCTGAGGTAAATTTTTAGGTGTATATTGTTTGCAATTATCTTCTTAATAATAAATTTAAACAGATTGTACTTGGAACCGTTTCAAATGTGGAAGAAGCAGTTCAATGGTTAGCCTATACATACTTGTTTATTAGAATGCAAAGAAATCCTCTAGTTTATGGCATAAAGTATCAAATGGTCAAGGTAAAGTCTAAATTAAATTGCATGTGAGAAAATAATTATTAGCATTCTTCAGGAGGATCCAATGTTGGTGGAATATCGAAATGAGTTAATAGATAAAACAGCTCGGAAATTGGACAAAATTCAGATGATTCGATACGATAAGAGTAATGGCGAGTTAAATGCTACGGATTTGGGAAGAACCGCTAGCTATTTTTATATTAAATACAACACAGTCGAGGTGGGGCTATTCAGTTTTCTTGTTGTTAATAATTAGTGTAAAAGCTGTTATTGTAATTGAATCAGGTAATTAATGATTCACTGGCGATACCTGAACCACGTGAAAAGCCAGGTTATGATGCCAGGAATGATGCTGAACCACAGATAGGGGAGGCTATATTGAATGACGGGGAAGTATTAGCTTTGGTTTCTATGTCTGAAGAATTTCAACAACTAAAAGTCAGGGAAGATGAAATGGACGAATTAGAACAGCATATTGTAGAGGATTGCTGTTTACCAGCTTTAGGCGGCAAGGAAAACTCTCATGGAAAAGTCAATATTCTTCTGCAGTCTCACATATCACGAGCAACTTATAACAGTTTCTCCCTCATCTCAGACAAAAACTATGTTACACAAGTTAGTTTATTGTAATGTAAACTTTTTTTTTCTCTTAATGACATACATACACATTTTTCAGAACGGTATTCGTATATTGCGCTCTCTTTTTGAAATCGTTTTACGTCGGCATTGGCCGATCATGACCAATCGGTTACTTAGATTGTGTAAGATGTTAGAACAGCAGGTATGGCCACATGTAGAAAGCCCATTAAGCCAGTTTGCAAATCTTAACCCAGAATTGCTCAGCAAGATAGAAAGCTTGGAATTGACACTTGAACAGCTCCAAGAAATGGATGCCAAAGAAATCGGTAAAATTCTTCAATATGATAAATTAAACAAACGATTTCTTAATCATTTATACTCGATAGGTCATTTTCTTAACCACCCCAAAATGGGTCCAGTTGTGAAACGATTCGTAAATTACATTCCAAATCTATCTGTGGATGCTACTGTTCATCCAATTACCACGGGAATTTTGCGCGTTCGTGCCTTAATTACACCAGATTTTAGGTGGGACGATAATATTCATGGTAACATGTCTGAATCTTTCTGGGTGTGGGTTGAAGACCCAAAAAGTGATACCATGCACCATTACGAATATTTTGTGATAACCAAAAGACAGGTAATAGTTGTAAATGTTGATCTATAGATAATAATAATGTTAATCAACATTACATTTTTAGGTTATAAGAAAAGAGGTGCAGGAACTTGTATTTACTATTCCACTAACTGGAACTGAAACAGAGCGTCCAAATCAGTACATTATTCGAATAGTTTCGGATCGTTGGCTCGGTTCAGAAACAAGTTGCGCATTGTCGTTCCAACATTTGATTCTACCTGAGCATGATTCTCCCAACACTGGTATATTTCTTGATTATGTGTGATAATAAATCATTTATTTTGTATTAATTTTATAGAACTTTTGGATTTGGATCCCCTTCCCGTCACAGCACTAAATGACCCAGAATTAGAAAGACTATATAAATTTACTCACTTTAATCCTATCCAGACGCAGATATTTCATACATTGTACCACACTGACAGCAATGTGCTAATCGGTGCTCCCACAGGTTCTGGAAAAACAATTGCTGCTGAAATCGCCATATTCCGTGTATTCCGAGAATATCCTGGAACTAAAGTAATTTAAGTTATAATTATGTATTGTGCTCGTTTTTAATTACTCATCTTATCCATAGGTTGTCTTCATTGCTCCCTTGAAAGCTCTTGTGCGGGAACGAATGATCGATTGGAAAGTTCGGCTGGAGAAAAAACTGAAAAAACAGTAAGTTCTATTTCATCATATTGAAAAAATATAACTAAATATTGAGCATTTAATAGGGTTATAGAAATGACCGGTGACATAACACCTGATATAAAAGCAATCGGATTAGCAGATGTAATTGTTACTACACCAGAGAAATGGGACGGAGTCAGCCGAAGCTGGCAAACCCGAAATTATGTAAAATCGGTTTCATTAATTGTAATTGATGAAATTCACTTACTGGGTATGTTGAAGTCCTCTTGACAATTAACTTGAAAAATAATCTAAAAATATTTTTAGGCGAGGATCGTGGTCCAGTTTTGGAAGTAATAGTATCGCGTACAAACTTCATTTCATCTCACAGCGATTACCCACTTCGTATAATTGGTCTATCCACAGCACTTGCGAATGCTCACGACTTGTCTGGCTGGCTCGGTATACAAGAGGTAAATAAACAGCATTTTTTTTTTTGAGCTTGGGAAAGCTAAAATATCGTCTGCAGGTTGGTCTATTCAATTTCCGCCCTTCTGTAAGACCCGTGCCAATTGATGTGCATATTAAAGGCTTCAGCGGTAAACATTACTGCCCGCGAATGGCCAGCATGAACAAACCAGCTCTTTCAGGTCGCTAAAACAGTAGTCGATTCTTAAAAACTTTTACTGATACGATTTTAACTTACAGCTATAAAACAGTATTCGCCGGATAACCCCACTCTGATATTTGTTGCCTCACGTCGTCAGACCCGCGTGACCGCTCTCGATTTAATTGCATGTTTGGCTGCTGAAAACAATCCCAAGCAATGGTTAAACATGCCGGATATGGAAGTATGCATCTGCAAGTTCAATCGCATTAAAAATTACAATTTCGTTTTTTTTTAGATGGATAAGATTTTAGTTAATGTTAAAGACATTAACCTCAAATTGACGCTGGCATTTGGGATAGGAATCCACCATGCTGGTTTGCAAGATAAAGATCGGAAAGTCGTTGAAGAGTTGTTTGTATCTCAAAAAATTCAAGTGTTGATCGCAACTGCAACTCTGGCGTGGGGAGTAAATTTTCCGGCCCATTTAGTTATAATTAAGGGAACAGAATATTACGATGGGAAAACAAAACGTTATGTTGATTTTCCTGTTACAGGTGAGACTATAGGATTCAAAAATTAAAATTACTTCTAGATGTTAAAAACCCTTGTTTCAATAGATGTGTTACAAATGATGGGCCGAGCTGGAAGGCCACAATTTGACGATAAAGGAGTCGCTGTTGTGTTCGTGCACGACATCAAGAAGAATTTTTACAAAAAGTTTTTGTATTCACCATTCCCTGTCGAATCTAGGTAAGTAACACATTGAACGACCTCAACAGAGATCACCTGTAATTAAATTTTTTCGCTCTAGTTTACTAAAAGTATTACCTGACCACTTGAACGCAGAAATTGTATCCGGCGCCATTACGTCTAAACAAAACTGCCTGGATTATTTAACATGGACTTACTTTTTCCGCAGATTACTTCAGAATCCAAAGTAAAGCCGTAATAACTTCTTTGGTTCTGAAAATTAACACCGTTATTCCTTTAGTTACTACGAATTAGAAGACAAGAGTCACGATGTCATCAATAAATATTTATCGAAAATAGTTGAGAAAGCTCTTCACGAATTGGAACAGTCGACTTGCATTTCAATAGAAGAAGATGGCCGAACGATTCATGCAACTACATCTGGCCGTTTGGCTTCCTTTTATTATTTGAATCACAGCACACTTCGCCACTTTCAAGAAAAAATGCGTCCAGATATGACTACAGAACAACTCTTAGGGGTGTTATGCAATGCTCATGAATACCAGGAATTACCAGTTCGTCATAATGAGGACAGCATTAACACGTAATGATTAATATTAATGAGCTAAGTGCATAAGTATGTTAATTTAATTTGTAATCACCAGTGATTTAGCTAAGAGTTGCCCTCTACCAGTCAGTCAGTTTACTATGGACAGTCCACATACCAAAGCCAATCTCCTATTTCAAGTACACTTTAGTCGGCTAAATGTCCCATGCACAGACTATTTAACTGATTTAAAATCAGTTTTGGATCAAGCGATTCGAATATTACAAGTAAGGACAGCGATTCCCGGATATAACGTTTTTATTTTCTTTTTAATAAAAACGTTTGAAGATGAATAACTTCCGGGAAGGAAAACCTAGAAAAAATGTGACAAAGGGTTGAATAAAATTATTAAGCTCTCCTAATTCAAAATTGGTATCAACACAAAATTTTAAACGAAATGAACATGAAATTCAACGTCTAAAAAAGATTGTTTCAACATCTGCCGTTAATTTCTGCATTAAATAACAATAGCAGCAGTAAAAATACCAATGAATTAAATGATTTTGGTACCTCTTTCGTTTTATTTACACTGCTTCAACTAATGTACACGTTTTCTTTCTCGTAAGTTGGCATGTATAAGAATTTGAAAGGGTAATTTTTTCGTATTATCCAAATTTTGTCAAGGGATTTATAGATAAGGAAACGTTATATCCGGGGACTACCGTTAAAAAATTTTTTTAAAGAGTAAAATCAATTTAAAATATTCTCATTCGCAGGCCATGTTAGATGTGGCAGCAGATCAAGGGTGGCTAGGTACTGCCATTGGGGTGGCCAACATGATCCAAATGGTTCTGCAAGGACGATGGATTTGGGACAATTCGATTCTTATTTTGCCTCATTTAGAACAACATAATTTGCACTGCTTCAAAACTAAACTTGCCACTCGTCAAAGAAGTGTAAATTCAATGCCAGCTGACTGTCTTCCAGCACTTGTGCACGCATGTGCGAACAACTACGAAACATTAGCTGCCCTTCTGCGTCGTGAACTGGATGAAAATCAAATCGATCAGGTACGATTGGTCGAACTTCTTGCAGACCAAAGAGATTGAGCTAATAAAACTTGTCGCCATTTAAATCTTGACAGATCTATCAAACTCTTAAACAATTGCCCCAAATGTGCATATCGTTAGCGATAAACGGTTGGTGGGAAGGCGAGGAGGAAAAGTCTAGTCGTGGTATATGTATCCAGAACACTCGGCAAAGTAATTTTCTGATAACAATCTTTTTACAATGCCTGAAAATTACTGAAATTATTTTAGAAAGTGTCGAATGGATTCCTCTTCACGCCGATCAAGAATACTGGATCAATATTACTATGCAAAACATCACCAGAGTGAGTGATGAGTCACTGAACACTTTGCATAGAGAATTATTCTCATTCATTTTTTCATTTTTTCCTATTAGAAACATGATTCTCGAGCACATGCGCCTCGATTTCCGAAACCAAAAGATGAAGGTTGGTTTCTTATTTTAGGGGACATTGAGAACAAAGAATTACTTGCTCTCAAACGTGTTGGCTTCATATCGAAAAGAACTACATTCCAACTGGCATTTTTCACGCCGCCTAAGCAGGGCCGATGTGTGTATACGTTGTACATTTTAAGCGACAGTTACATAGGTCTAGATCAGCAGTATGACCTGCATCTAGACGTTACACCTGTTAGTGTTGAAGCTCAATTCAACACAGAAGTACCGTTCGACGAATAAACTTGTATTTTTTTCTATAAAGAAAATTTCACATTGTACGTTTGTTAAATAAAGATTAGTTTGAATTCGATTTTGATCGGTTTATCCATTAACATTATTACAAAGTAAGAAATGAAAAATTCAGCTTTGGCAGGTGTGGAAAGACGGGATATTTGGCCGATCTCCCCCTCCTCCTTAACGAGTTTCTCATTTGTTGACGAGACAATTTTTGTATTTTCGTAAAAAAAAAATAATTAAAATAATAAAAAGGAACGAAAGATTGTTTAATTAGGCAAACAATTTGGTTCATCATTAGTTCATCGTGGTGCTCAATGATTGGTCAGTTTAACTCGTTTAGCACTTTATGTTTTGGCTCCCTACTTCTAGTTTAGTTGGGTTTCTACCTAGATTTTTGTACGTGACGGTGACGTAATTGTCGAGCCCAATTGATTCCGAGTTTGTATTAGAAATGATTTGTCGGTGAAGGGACAGAGTGCAAGAACAATGGACTAAAAACAGGGGACAAAATGTTATTCTAATTGGGCAGCGATATGTTTTTCCTGGGAGGGTGAAAGGAGACGCAACTACGGAGTTAAGATGAAGAAAGAGCTGCCACAAGAAACAAAACCAGCGCCACGATGATTTCGTCAGTCTCGTTTTTTAAATCTTTCTCGCTCCAATTTTTGCCACGCGGGGAAGAAGGAACACCAGGCACAGGTGGCAACGGAGTGAGTTTGAAATCCAGTGGGCGACCGAAATGAACGCCACACAGAGGAATGAGAGTTTTAGCTGCCATCAAGCGATGCTCGAATCACCAAATTATCACTAACCCCAACCCACCCCTAATTTTTTTCCCGATCCCAACCACACACATGCACCGGTTAAACGCTGTCTACTGAAGAGAATCGTGCGCCTGCTGCATCACACACGTGACGATGGTGGACCTCGTGCGGGTGGAGCTCATCTCGTCGCCGCTTGTGTTTTCGATGACACCAGATGCAGATGCTCATCAGGATGAGAACCGAAACGCCCACGACAACACCAGTTAGAAGATAGAGGTCTAACTCCGAAATTTCTTCAGCTTAAATTTCAAAGGCAAAGTTTTAAAACATATTTAGGTTTAATCTTCCTTGTATATTATACTTTGGACATCGTTCTGTTGGATGTATTCACACTTGTCTTCATCCGAATTATCGTTCAGACCGCAATTAGGGACGCGGTTGCATTGTAGCTGCTGAGAAATGCAATATTCATTGATCTCGCATCGGAATCGATCGCAATGAGGACCTAAAAGTACAAAACTAAAAATTTTATTAGGTTCAAATATTAAAATCTGTACCTAACCTTCTCTAATCTCAGTCCATGTAGCACGAAATCCCACTGCACCAGTTTTTTCAGCAGTAATAAATCTGTATAAAATTCGCAATTCAATGATTACTTTGCTAAATTGCACCAAAATCTCACTTACGAAACACGAAGAACATTTCTTTCCGAATAAATTTGTTGCGATGACTCCGGCAATACATTCCCACACAACTCCATGGGAGATGCGTTTAAACTTTTCCACACTCTTAAAACTGCATTTGGACAACCGGTTTCTTCACCTGTAAGAACCATCATTCCCATTAATTTTCCGGTATTAGAGTACTTCTAACATCTTACTTCCTTCCATTGTGAAATCTGTAAACAACATCAGCACTCGGTGATGCGGTTTCGCGTATATGTACCAATTGCACATGCGGCCACTCGTCCCAGAATTGTCTGGATAACCGGGAGATGTTAATATTCCATCTTCCAACCCCGAAATATTTTTACCACAATCTGAATTATGAATTGTTAGTATATAAAAGAGATAATTGATTGAAGGAATTCATACCTCCAAAAATGGATTCTTCTGTCTGAAAGGAGTACCGTGCTTTGAAACCATTGCTCACTTCTGATTTATCCGTTGTAAATAAAACTCGCAATAACTGACTCCCAAAGTCAGATACAATGGGGCCTGGAGTTTTGGTTCCACAATAACGGCCAATCACTAACTCTCGCCCATCACTCAAAATATTATGAATTTCAATCCAATCATTTTGGCACGAATTTCTATCAAACATTTTATAGAATAATTTAAAAAATAATCATCTTACTAACAATAAAAATTATATTACATACCCATACTGTATCGTAGATGATGTTTTAACAGACAGTGCATCGAAAGTTAACTTTATTTGTTCTCCTGGTTGCGCCTGCATCGTATAGATGCAGCTTAAATTCGACGGGTAATTGAACGGATGTCGAGGTGAATTGAAATCACCAGTTAATTGACCTCGGCTCAAATAAGTAAAATTGCACGAGCCATCAGGAGCAGCCGTGCCTGGCACCAGGTACTCTGGAAAATTTATTTTTCATTTAATAAATCTTTAATTAGTAATTCACAAAAGTCAATAGATACCTGTTTCAAAGATGTATTTAGCTTTAAACCCCTGGCCTTGAGTTTTACCACTATTAAACACCATAAATAAACGCGGTCCATCCGACACGACGGATGGGGGCAAAACACGACCGCAAAAACTGTGATCGTGTTTGTCAAACGCTTGACTTTCTTCCTGACCACGAAGATACAATTTGAGATAACTATCAGAACATCTATTATAAAAATATTGCATTATTAATAGTTTTCATAAAAATGGATGAAAAATATTTACGTAGGATCGCTGCCAGGAATTTCAAATTTTTCAAACTCTAGTCGAACCCGCTCCAAATTTTGTTTATCCTGTAGACCGTAAATGAAGTATCGACAAATGGTATTAGGATGGTACAAAAATGGATAGTTGGGAGAGTACACGGTGCCATTTGATTCTTTTTTACTTAAAATTGTTTGATCGCATTCTGAGCCCCTCATGTGCTCCCCGTCGTTTTTTCCTATGAAATCTGTTTAAATAAATATATAAAAAAAATTGAACGCCGAACATAATCAACATTTTGCAAATAATACCTAAATTGACATATCGCTCACTAAATTCAAAATTAGCTGAGAATCCTCTATTTTGCGAATCGGCAGTTCTTTGTAAAGTGATAAACTGGACGTATAAATTTTCTGTTGAAGAATAAATTACAAGATTGCGTTGCTGAATACAATATCTGCCAATCACTGGGGCATTGGAATCGAGGCCGTCGAACACTTTTATATAATCGAATGGACAACTACAAATAAAGAGACAAAATCATAATGCAATTAAAGAAAGGATAAAATAATATAGACTCACTGTGGGCCTCCATAAAAAAGGTCAAAGTCCATAAACTCAAGGCGGACTCGTTGGTTTTTGTTTCCTAAAAACTTATAAAAGCAATTGAGGTTCTTTGGGTAGACCCCAGGGTACGTTGGAGAGCAAAAATTGCCTTCCTTTTTCTGGTCGCTGCGTATTGTGAAACCGCATGCCACGTGAGGCGTCGGAGTTCCAATTTGAAAACGGGCTAAATTATTAATTCGTAATTAATAAGTAGCACAAGCATCAACTGTATTTGCATATTTCGCGTACATGCATCAATGAACTCGTACGTGCCCCGGAACACATCCTCGTCAACAGTGGGTTTGTCAGTGAAGAAACCAACAACGAGGACATGATACATTGAAATTCTTTTACGTGGGGGAATTTTGCCGCAATACCGGCCTCCAAACGGCGTCGTTATGAGATCCGAAAGAGGGTCTTCGATTTCCGTATACAAATCAAGGTATTCGTGGTTACACCTAATGGAGTATTATATCAAATGTTTAGCGATAGAATTGATCCAAATAGGAGAGATTTTAAATTTAAAAAATGGAATTTAAGAAAAAGAGAACTGCAACTTCTTCATCTGCACTCATCTACACATGCACAATCAAAAGCTCAGCCTCAATCTACAGCATCCAGAAGGGACATTGGGGGAAAATGATTTGACCAAAATACTCACTCGGGATGAGTCCCTGCTGTAGATCCACTGCGTGAGCAAACAGAAACCATAACTCAATTAAAAAGGAACTTCTAGTAGTGAGTTGGAAGTGGTTGCAGGTTCGATTACGATAATTTCGATTTTATTTTTCATTTTTATTCAATGATGATACTTACTCAGGCGACGTGCCCCTGAGATTGAAATCTGTGAAAGTGAGTTGCACTCGTTCGTTTGCAGCTGCGATGAAGGTGTAAATACACTGGCGCGAGTGGTTGGTTGGGTTCTTGAAATCCGGAGAATTGAATGTGCCATTCCGGGGCCCTGTTGGATTGCTGACGAACATTCGATCGCATTCTAATAAAGAGACAAAAATGAATACAAGGGTCACGTCAAAAGTGCATTCAAGTATTAATACATCTCAAATATCTTTTTTTTAAGCTTTTAATTTTTTGAGCCAATTCAATTTTAACTGTATTCTAATAAAGTGTTGTTACCAAACAAATATGAGATTTTTTTTTTATTCTCCGAAAATAGAAAAAAATGTAATACCGAAATTTAAATTTTTAAATTTTTTTCTCTTTTTCTTTTTTTGAGGCATTGACTGATTGATTGATTGATCGGGAATATGAAGTGATTTGAGACTGGGACGTACTTGGGGCCTTGGTGGTGGTTGGGAAGGGAAGCGGAGGGTGGAGCGTTGAGTCATGGGACAGCAAAATGGGATCTCCGCTCACTGAAGTCTGGCCTGCAGCGACTAAAAAAACAGAGCAAATATAAAAATAAAAAAAATAGATCGATGAGAAAAAACCAAGTATACACTCTACTATTATAAAAATTAGTGAAAGAACCAAACAAATTGAACTAATAAATGGCGCCTGCAAGAAAAAACTGCAAATAACCACTGCAAACGACACGAGTGAGCTCTAAGTCAAACCAAGATAAATAAATATGTTTGTCGGTTTGTTCAATTCTGCAACCTCGGTCGTTTTTATGTAAAAAAAAAAAAATCTTTTAATTTTAGATATTAATCTCCAATTCAACTCACCAACATGATCGTTATATTCCAGCGCCAAAACAACGACAACCAAGGCCAAAGTGTATGTGCTAAGAAAGCCAGTTGCTCCACATTGGACCATCTTGCAAACACCCTCTGCCAAACCTAGGATTCAGAGGGAAAAAAAAGAAAAAAATAAATGTTATTTTATTTCAAACTTTGTGCCAAAACATTTGTTTGATTTTTGTTTCGTTCGTTAGGAAATTGGATAAAAGCGTCCACCAAGCGTTTTTTTTTTTTTTTTTTCACTGTATAAATAGAGGGCAATGCACCTTCCTAATGAAAACGTCTTAACAGGTTGACTATGCTGACCAAATTCATTCTAGGGTAAAGTAATTGATGTATGGAAGAGAGAACTCGAATTGAATGCAGTATGTGCAGAGAAAGCTACTTATTCACATTCAGGCGGAGCTTTCCGAGTGGAGTAATCGACACGTACAAAACCATTATTTCCGAATCTTTTGAATAAATATTACACGTTTGAACTATTTTTAAGGTGAATTGAATATTGGTGTAAAAGGATGAAGAGAAAATATTTTCTATTGACTATCGTTTCATTTCAAAAGAATTTTTTGCACTGCACTGATTCGATCAAATGTTGGTTGGACCCAATTTAAGTAGCCCATCCAATATGGAGGCAGTTTTCTTACCGCGCGAATTGGGAGTAAGGAAAATGGATTCGACTTACGTCAGTGGGAGTTTGAGGTTGGAGAGCGGCGGTTTTCCTTGTGCTCGCGGTCATGGGTCTGCTCATGCCTCGACCAAAGCGGGCGGATTTGCGCCCACGATGCCGTCTCCAATCCGGCGGGAGACTGGGGTCTGATGTTGGGAAAGGTCTAAGACCGAGCTGCACGGGTGATGAGATGGAGCATTGGCCCTATGTATACGCTAATCACCGATTTCTTCTCTCACACTCTGTAAACCTTCAATCTGTCCTTTCTCTTTCACTCTCTTTCTCCTCTCACTCTTACACACTCTTTCTCTCGTTTTCGGATGGATGAAGGTGGGCGTAGTCACGATTCACAAACGAAACGAAAAGAACGCCCCCTACAACACACACAGACACGACACGATACGCCAATCCGACCAACTAGCGTCGATCTCGGTTTAATTCGACTCCGTCTTGCAGATGGAAGAAAATTTTAATCGGCAAAATATATTTAAACCTATTTTTCCATTTAATCCATATTAGATCTTTCAACTATTCATTCCTAAATTTATGCCACGTCTTTTTCATCTTTTTTACTACTAAATGTTAAATAGAAACGATTAATCTGACCGCATTAAAACTGCAGAATAGCATCAATCCGTTACAGCATCCCCATCTGTTTTTGAGTTTCATCCCGGCTGAGGTCGCCACATGCTCTCTCGCCTCTTGTCTATATTGCTTCGTTCTGACGATAGATAGCAAGCGTGTAACTGCTGAGTATTAAACCTGAAAAGAAACAATTAATACTCAGCCTGAGAATTTTACAATAATATAAATTAAATTAGCGTGAGTAAATATTAAATGCTAAATTGATTTTATTTACTAACACGTTTTTGTAATATAACCATTTACTGATTTCAGGTGAAGTACAATTACCATGAAATGCGCCTGCGCATTCTTATTTACCAGTTCTTTTGGAACATTACCTAACCGTGCCATCCTTTTAGTAATTGTAATTTTACATATTATTTCATGATACAAATTATCCATCTGACTTTAATTTTCAGCCTTTGGAACTTCCATCATCTAATCTGATTTTTTAATAGCAGCTATCAAAAAACTTTGGTGTTCGACATTTATGACTAAAACTATCTTTTTATAATTAATTTTGTAATTACACCTTAATTCACCATTTTTTTTATTAATTTAACATTACAGCTATTCTCGAGTCGTTTAAAAAGAATTAACTTGTAACTAGAGCCAAATAGCCCCAAAAAGTTTCTTTGCACCATTCCAAGTACAGGTAATAACCTAAAATTTAGGTAAGCTTTTTTTTATTATTATTTTACTTTTACCAAAGTATAAAGTAAACGCAACATACGCTCTCAATTAATTAATAAAAAAATTCTATCTAACAAACATTTTAAACATGTTTGTTTAAAACATGTTGTTTTAAACATGTTTAAACAAACATGTTTTAAACAAACATGTTTTAAACATGTTGTTTAAAACAACATGAATATTTGTTATTCTGTTTTTGGGCTAAGCAAATATCCAACGTAACAAATTCAACTAAAAGATTATCTTTTAAGTGCAATTATGCTTGGATAACTACATTACGACTTTCAGTCGCTGGCGGCCGTTACGCTTCATTCTTCTTCTAAAAAAATACGCCTAATCTTTACCGGGAGGTTGAATCTCTTCGATTTTTCTTAGCACAATAACAAGTTTGAATGAAACCAAGGGGAGATGTGATAGTTCCGTCATAACGTTTACCATTCAGAAAACGTAGCAAAATTACTAATACGCAGTCTGTCCAACGCAATACTGTTTGAAGATTCTTCGGAGAGCCTGTAAAAACATAAATACATAAATCAAACATACTCATAACTATTTAACTTAAAATAAATTTTTTATTACGATTTCTTATTTTTCCGTAATAGTTTGTAAGGGAAATGGGAGAAATTCAAATAATCCGCCATTAATTCGGACATGAATAACTCGTGGTAAATTCTTTCCAGCATTTTATTTACCATTCTATCCATACAACTCCTTGGTTAGTTCAATCTGGAACGATATAACTTAAGTTATATCGTTAAGGTTCAATGATATGTTATTAAAAAACTCCATTTGTCAGTTTAATCATATTTATTCAGATAGCAAGAAAAATAATGAAAACTTAATTAGCTATAGATTGACGATTCAATTAAGTTATTATACTAACGTACAGAACGATATATAACTGTAATTTGACAGTCTGTGGTTGTTGTGGCACTTAGCAGCACGTGTTTGCCTTTCCGTGTTGTGTGACATGTTAGTACGTCATTTCCTGATGCTAATACCGCCATCTGGTGGGAGGTGGGATTACTGTGTATAATTGTTTAGACACAAGTCTCATGAAATAGTTATTCATTGATTCTAATTCTTATTGCCTAACTGGCGCTTTTAGGTTATTATCCGTCTAAACAAACTATTTATTCGGTTTTGATAATGGGCGATGGAAATGGGAAAATAAAATCAGGTTATTTTCTGCAGAAAGCCCTAACTAAGAGTGAGAGGGTGTTCTCAAACAAATCGGTAGGTAATATAAAACGTGTCTATTTTATAAACATTCTTATTTCGTTTCATTTTTACAGTCTGAGGATTTTGCTTCCGCTTATAGGAAAAGTTTAGAGTCAAGAATTCCCACTTCTTTTGAAGGTTTATGTCAGAAACACTTGTTTTCAAAGTTTACCAATATTTATTATGTTTACAGTAATATCAGAACACTTAAGTCGCAATTACCAAGCTTCTATGGGACAAATGGCCGGATTAAATTTACGCCACGGTCTAAGGAGTCCTTTAAATAATCCAATGTGAGCTACTGTAACTCGAAATCAAGTGTCTGTTTAATAACTTCTTCGAATATTTTTTAAAGTTCGCGGAATGAAAGTAGTGTAATACAATTCACAACCAGCAACGACAGACCGATCTGTAGTAGAAACGATAAGAATGAAACGCAACATCGATCAAATGTCAGCAAACCAACAAGCGTAAGTAAACTAACCTATATTGAATTGTCATCAAAACAGAGCGTTATTTGCATTTAAGAATGGTGAAAAGCATGCTGTCTGTCAAAACTGTGGCGCATTAAGTAAAAACCTCAGTTTCTGTGATCGTTGTCAAAAACTTTTACCACAGAACTGCAAGAGTTATTATTACTTGGAGCCAGGTGAAAGTGATGATAAGATAAAATTAGCCCCAACTGGTGTAGAAACAAAATCTTTCTATCCGAAAAAAACTGATGAGCACGCTATGGCTCGAATTTTTCCTCGTAAACGTCCAGCATTACCACCAGCCAATAAAAGGACGATGAAGCGACTGAGTAATCCAGAACCAGGTTTATTTATATACTGCAAACTCTCTTGAATAAGTATTATTAATGTTTCAATTTTGATAATTAGTTGTCTACATAGTATCGTCCGATGATGAGAGTGAAGAGCACGATGAGAGTGAAGAGCACGGATCTTTGAAAAACCAAACCGAGCATATTGCCAATGATACATCATGTTCTGCAAGCTCAGCGGTATCCTAGAAAACATACATTATCAAAAACTATATTCAATAATCGCTCTTAAATTATTTCCAGGTTAATTCATCGCATACTGATGCCGTACCACCGTCAAAAAAACCACGGCGAATGTTAGTCGAAACCCAGATGAATAATCAAGCCGAACTTGTAAAAGTTCCATGTCGTAGTATTCGATTAGGCTCGTTTAGATTTTCGCCAAGTAAACCTGTATCTGTAGCTAAAGATTCAATTCTTTTGCATGCAACTCTTGTTGAAGGTACGGCTTCGCGCTTCAGCAACAACTTATTATTAAACTTAAAGAGATTTTTTTTTTTATGTAGACGAATTTAACATCACGCTTCCTATTTCGTTTAATGAAATAGTTAAACTAGAGTTCTATTTGAAAGATGATATGCCTGTACTATTTCTGCAAACGACAAAAGAATGTGCCGAAAACATGTGCACGAACTTACATCTTATTGAAGGAAGCGATAGTTATTACAATCCTACTGGAAAAGGTAAAGTTTTAAAGACTTGTTTTTCGACATTAGTTACAATTAGTTTACTTTGCTAGACGAAACGCAGAAAAGAATAACAATTTTACCTGAGATTCTGGACCAGGATCAAAAAAATTCTTTACGTCGGATATTTTTAGGTCCGGACTTTCTGGAGGACAGAGTCAAACTTCTTAATCATTCGGAAGCAAATTCTATATTAATTCAAGCGACGCCACATGTAGGTATTAATTCACGTTATTTTTGAATCATTTCTGATTGTTACTATTTTGTAGACCTACAAGTTACAGCCTTTGGTTTCGTGTCAAGCGGGAAAAATTCCCTCCGTAGATACAACGTAATTACTATTTTTAACAAGGCTTGGAAATCGGCTTTGAATACAGTTTTCTTTTTCTTTTTTTCTTTTTTTAGGTTAATAACATACCCGCCGCAACCCCATTCTGGTGGTATACCCATTTCTGTAGACGATTATAATCGTTTAACCCCTGGAGAACTTCTAAACGACGTTATTATAGACTTTTATATAAAGTAGGTTTTTTTTAAATTTTCCAACACATCTTGTATATAATATATATATATATATTATATCGATATATTGCTTGGTCTCTTAGATATCTATTTTGTGAAAAGTTAAGTGAAGTTGATCGTCAAAGAACTCATGTCTTCGGTTCATATTTTTGGCCGTGTCTAACCAGAAAGGGTGATGCAATCAAAAAGGCTGACCAAACCAAAAAGACTGACCAAACCAAAAAGGCTGATAGGACCCCTAGTAATGAAGATGACGCCAAACTATTGTACGTATAAAAAGACAGTCATTGGGAAAATATTTATAAACATTACTCTTGAATAGTTTGGCAGAGCAAAGGCATGCAAAAGTGAAAGGGTGGACACGGAACGTGGATATTTTTACGAAAGACTTCATCATAATTCCTATCAATGAAAATTCACATTGGCTCTTAGCTATCATTTGTTTTCCTGGTTTAGAAAAACCGGTACCAATGTCAGAGTACATGAGTACAAAATCAACTAATGGAAATGGTAAAGGTGTAATGTTTATGTTTGACAGACATTATTGACCTTTAGTTCAATTAGATACATGTAGGTCGCCCACTCTTAGCGAAAATGAGAGCGAAAATGACACTGCCAAACAAATTAACCATGTACCATCCAATTCTAGTGTTTCCAGAGATTTACTATCCGCTAGTGTTGAAGTAATTTAATTCATTAATAATTGTTGCATTTGAGAATTATAACTGATACTTTATAGGACTCTATGCACTTGGAAATGGAAGCTGATGGCGAAAACAACTCGTGCAATGCAAATGAATCTAGTGCTTACAGTGAACATGAAAGCAATGTTTCTAATGCTGCCTGTAATTTAAATCGGGCAATAGTACAGTGAGTTTTGTAAGAATACTAAAAGAGTGTACAAAATTTATATACACTGTTTCATTGACAGGCCCTGCATTCTAATTTTTGATTCCCTTGCTGGTCCTTATCAAACTAAAATAATGTCCATACTTAAAGAGTAAATATTCTATAATTAGTAATTTGTACAAATGATTATAGAACATAAATTTTGTCTAGCTATTTACGAGTGGAATGGAGAGTTAAAAGGGGAACTATTCGAAAATTTGACAAAACCCAAATAAAAGGATCCATGCCTAAAGTTCCTAAGCAGCTCAACCATTGTGATTGCGGAGTTTACATACTTCAGTATGCAGAAAATTTTTTCGAAGTATGTTAACATCGAATATCAATATATATAACAATAAGGCTATCGTAATTTCTTTTCCTTTTTTTTTCAGAACCCTATCCAAGATTTTAGCATTCCCATTACTGGACTTAAAGAATGGTTCTCTGTAGAAAAAGTGAGCCTTAAGCGATGGGACATAAGAAATCTTATTGTTAAACTACAGAAAGAGCAAGAGAAAAGTTCAGTTTCCTGAGACTTTACTTTGTTTCATTCTTTTAAAGCGGTAGGTCCCGCTTTAATTTATTCCTTATTTCTACTAAATGTATTGTTTATGAATTTAAAAATAGTAACTTGTAAATAACCTGATCAAAGTTAAAAAAAAATTTTTTTGTAATAAAAAAGCTTAATGTTTTTCGAAGTACTTCAATTTATCCGCAGGATTTGGTATTATCTAAAACACACACAACACATATGTCAATCATGTTTTAAATTTATATGTAATATGTTACCGTATCTTCTCCTGGTTTCCATCCTGCTGGACAAACTTCCCCAAATTTATCTGTGTATTGAAATGCTTGCACTAGTCGTAATGTCTCGTCAACCGAGCGTCCAACAGGTAAATCGTTCATTGTTATTTGACGAAGAACTCCTTTGTCATCAATAATAAACAGACCTCTGTAAGCGCAATAACATTACATAGTAACCAATCAGGGAAATTGCTTGTTGTACCTCAACGTATGGCCAGCATTTTCCATAATGACACCGTAGTCTTTTGAAATTTTCTGCGTTAAGTCCGATAAAATTGGAATCTTAATTGGTCCTAACCCGCCTTCTTTGCGGGGTGTCTTTATCCTAATACACAACCCAATTATAAAATAAAGTAAATGTTTATATTTAATTTTAAAATTTACCAAGCTAAATGAGTGAAATGAGAGTCAACCGAACAAGCTACCACTTCTGTGTTAATAGCGCGAAATTCTTTGATCCTATCACTAAAAGCTATTATTTCAGTGGGGCATACAAATGTGCTGAAATAACCAAAACAAAATTAAAAACGCAAATCAAACTTTGCACGCATTTAACTTACAAATCGAGTGGATAAAAAAAAAACACTAAATACTTTCCCTCAAAATCTTTTAATTTGAGCTCTTTGAACTCTTCATTTACAACAGCTGTCCCTTCCCAGTCTGGAGCTGGTTTTGAAACTAAAAATAAAACATACAAAAATGAAATGCGGCCCGAGTCGTTGTACCAAATAAATAACTAAATTACTTTGAGCTTTACTCCAAACTAGCGAATGTTCAGCACCGGTTTTAGAGCTGTCCTGAGGATAAACGTGGCCGCCTCCAAATTCATGGCATGCTTCATCTACGTTTTTGGTTGCTACCGCAAAAGTAACGCTACATACGAAGACAATAAACTTCATCGCATACACTTATACAAAACTTCGTCTAAAATTGATTAAGTGAACGTGTCACATCGAGTCGATTCCCATGCACAATACACGACAACACGAGCAGATGAGACACGACGCACCTGCCAACATCTACGTAAACAAACGACTGTGGCGACACCACGTTTGTTTACACAAGAATATAGCTATATAAATCTCATTCCTATTTACCAATGTAATTGTCTCTTTAAATGCATTATTTTACTTTCGTGAGTAATACAACATAACCTTTGCGGCAATGTCATTCATTTGGGTCATATTTTTATTTTATTCATTACAGAGAGTATCGCCTCAGGCGAGATAATAATATATGACTCGCCCACTTACATCAGTAGTTGCTGCTTTTTTAAAAGAATTATGATAAAAAAATGGAAAGAATTGAATTTCAGATTCAATCTTTACTTCATGGGGAAGTAATTGGTAATGATCCAATTCATTGTGATTTTACTTTAGCGACTCAGAATGAACTGGCAGGTAATATTGTGACATATCTCTGCATTCCTTTACTCTGCGTTACAACCTAATTCTAAGGATAGTTATAAAAGGTGCGGCCTCGGAGGAATTCCGACCGATTTTGAAGAAAACTGTTTCTTATATCGTATGTGCAATTATTATTAACGAAGAGGATGAAGTTTTAATGATTCAAGAAGCGAAAAAAACTTACGCAGGGACTTGGTATCTCCCAGCCGGACGGATGGAACCTGGCGAAACCATCGAGGTAATTATGAATGAAATGAATAAATATAGTTATTTAATTGCGTTAAATGAAGGAAGCTGCCAAACGAGAAGTGTTGGAAGAAACAGGATTACAATTCCAACCGTTATCAATGTTGATAGTTGAATGTGCTCACGGCTCATGGGTTCGTTTCGTGTTAATTGGTGACGTCGTAGGTAAGATTCCTTTTAACTTTATTTTTACACGATTTATATTTATTTGTTTAGGTGGGCAGCTGAAGACTCCAGCAGAAGCGGATGCAGAATCCTTGCAAGCTATGTGGGTGGCAAACGTGTCAGGAAAAACTTTGCGTAGTCAAGATATCGTTCCTCTTATAGAGCACGCGTTTGCTTATAAAAGAAATAGGAACACATTAACGTGGCATAAACCGCTTCTACCCATTCTTCATCCATTCAACAGACAATACCTGCGCATCGTCACCATCATTCGGAAAAGAATAAAGTAAGTCGTTAGAATTAAACTAATACACGGAATTAACGATCTACTACATTGATTTTATAGTAACAACGTGCACGTTTTGGTATCTGAAAAACCAACTGCCCATTTACCTATGTGCGAGTTGAGTCCAACAACTAGTGTTTATTCAACACTTAAAAAATTTATGCAAAATACTTTTCCTGTGACTCTTCCGCCTCACAAACCTCATGGTAATTACTACTATTACTCAACCTAAGTCCTCATTAATTTTACCTTCACGTGTAGGCATTTTGGCCATTGAACATTCCGGGAAACCTAAAAGTGAAAATGATGGACTTTGCGTAACATTACTGATATCAGTACGCCAAGCATTGGAGGATGTTCGATTATCTGACGGTTTCACATGGCTTGAAGTGAATGAAGCCGTTGGAACAAACTTATTGCAACGGATGGATAAGAATATGACAGTTTTGCTTAATGTAATTCGTTAAATTATGATTAAAGGTTTTCTTGGTTTTTACAATATCGATAATTTTCTTGAACAAGAGAATTTATTACATTCATTCATAAAAAACCCAACTCAATAACAATTAGAAATTTTTATTCCAAAAACTTCTTAGCCCAATAAAAAAAAAAAACAAGCCATCGCTGGTTTAACCATAAAACGAAAAGCATTATTAATAAATTTAAACCCAAATCAAACAATTTGAATGCACATAGCGATACCCTGGCCGCCGCCAATACAAAGAGCTGCTACACCTTTCTTTCCACCAACTCGTTGCAGTGCATGAATTAAAGTTACTAAAACCCTAGCACCAGAAGCACCTAAAGGATGACCCAAAGCTATAGCACCACCGTGTATATTAACCTGTAAATAAAAAACATTTTAATATAATCCTTAAACATTTTGTAGCATTCTTATTTACCTTGTTTACATCAATCCCCAATTCATGAACAACCGCCAGAGATTGTGCAGCAAATGCTTCGTTTAATTCGAAAAGATCTATGTCTTGCGTAGTCCAACCCCCTTTTTTCAACTAAAAAGGAAGACTGTAGAAAAATTGAAACTGAATCTTAAATCTTAATAATCTTACAGCTGCCCGAACAGCAGTGACAGGACCCATTCCCATTATATTAGGCGACACGCCAGTCTGGGCCCATGATACTATCCTCGCTAATGGAATAATTGAAGAATTCTTCCGAATTACATCTCCGCTAACTAAAATCACCGCTGCTGCTCCGTCATTAATACCAGAAGCATTTCCTGCAGTAACTGTACCGTCGTTGCCCGGTAGAAAACAAGGTTTTAATTTTTTTAATGCATCTACAGTGCACTCAGATCTAGGATGTTCGTCTCGTGAAACGACATGAATTCCTTTAATAATAAAGTTTTTTTTGTTAGAAATATCAGTTTTTAACAATTTGTGCAAACCAACCTATTTTTGCAGGAATAACAACAGGGACTATTTCACGCTTAAAGTAACCGGAATTCACAGCCATTTCAGTTTTAAACTGAGATTTATACGCAAAATCGTCCTGTGCCTCTCTTGAAACAGTATACATTTTAACTATATTTTCAGCTGAGAATAAAAAAAAATTAAAATCATAACTAAAGCTTTGTTTAATAATCAACTATCACCTGTAACACCCATATGACAGTTAATAAACGCGTCTTGCAACCCATCCTTAATCATTGTATCAATTAACCTCGCGTCTCCCATTTTGGTTCCAGTTCTCATTTGACAAGCGTGAGGAGCCTGACGTTTCGAAAAAATATTGTTTTATGACGTCAGGAGCAGTTTCTTTTTTTCTATACTTGACTCATATTTTCTTGTCCACCAGCAACAACAATAGAAGAATCTCCGCACATAATAGATTGGTATCCAAGAGCAACTGCCTTCAATCCAGAACCACACACCATGCTCACACCCCAAGCTGGAATGTCATGAGGTATACCTGCCTTCATGCTGGCTTGTCTTGCTGGATTTTGACCTTGTGCTACGTAAATTAAAGGGCAGTGTTGACATCTGTTGATTTGAATTAGTTTTCATTTTTAACTGACCAGCGGTATAAACCTGCCCCATGATAACCTCGGAAACTTGATTTCCTTTAATCCCTGAACGTGTGAGGCATTCCTGTATTACACTTGCTCCCAGTTCTGCCGCCGTAATTCCAGAAAGACAGCCATTTAGAGCCCCTAAGAAATATTAATTGGTTATTAGTACAAACCAATAAGTCATATTTTGAATTTACCTATTGGTGTCCTGGCAGCAGAAACTATAAAAACTTCTGGATTCATTATAAATTTGAAGCTGATGGACGAATATACAGTTCCACTCATTAACTATTTTTGTAGTTGCATTTCGTGAAATAGCTCTTACGTCTACACACGTGGGTTTTATTCATCGAACATGGAACAGCATTCAATAGCACTTAACGACGCCATTGAAGACAGATCATGCGCAATCATAGTGACAGAGGCGCCGCCTCGTGACGAAAAGTGAAAACTAAAAGTAAATATGTAGACATACTTTAAATTCCGATCTAAATAAAAAAGACGAAAGTAAATAAATATGCTCCGATTTTTTAATAACTGTAATCTTCTTAGAAATCACGCTATATTTTATGCCCTAAGCAGACAGACGATATACAAGCGTTAATACTGATTTTAAATTATAGTTTTAGTGGATGGAAACGTCCTCGAACAAGTGCTAAAAGCTACGTTATTTTGATCATTAAGAGTTTAAATTTTACAATATAAAATGGAGAAGAGTCTTAGGTGAAATAACAAAATTCAAAGTTTTTTAATTTCAAGTTAAGTAAAGTGCCAAGGCGGGAGATCCAAACTAATGTACATGCTTCAAAATAACAGTGCTTTGAACCAACTTAAACCGCCAGTTTTAAGTACAGAGTACACAAGTTAGAAATGTTGTATGTTTACAAGCATATTGGCTTCACCAACAGAAAAAATCCACAAGCATATTATTTTTTTACTGCCGACCTTATAACAAATCTCTTTTACAAAAACTATAGTAACCTTTTCTCCTTTAAATGTAAGAATACACAAACGATTAAATAAAATTTTACAAAAATATTATAAAGTCAGCAAGTTGAGCATTAAATTAAAAAGCAAAGTGTTTGAACAAGTGAACATATTTTGGCACTAGTTTATTTTTAATAAACAGATCTCTTGTACTGCACATGAGCCGAATGCTGAAATATTACATAACGAAACATTGCAGGATAACAAAGTTAAATTCCCAAGTATAAAATAAGTTAGTACTATAACGTAAAAAAGAAAAAGCTGAGCCTAAATCCAAATAAAACTAAAATCTATCAAAAGTCAATACACACGCGCTTTTTTATTGCTAATGAATTAAACTCGATTTACTTCCTATGTTTAAAGTCAGCAATTATCTAATTTTTTAAAAAAAATTTAGTTCCCAGATCTAAGTTACTTGTAAATAGAAAAAGAAAATAACGGGGAGAAAAATTCTAGAGATTCGTCAATTTCGAATAATCTTCAAAAAAAAAAAAATAATCTCGGTATTATACTGTGCCCGCCACATTGAAAATAGTATTCCGTTGTACAAAAAATATATAATGAAAAAAGCACGAAAAAAATTCAACCATCAACAATAAAAGAAAAAAAAAACTCGATATTAAATCGCATCTGAGATTCAACAACTAAATACAAACTTTTAGTGGCACGCGCAGCGCAATGTTTGTGACCATTTTATATCAGAAAATATTTTGCAGCTGCCTCTAAACGGGATTAAAAACCCCAATATTGCATCAAAAAATTAAATTAAAACATTTAAATGGACCAAATTAAAACAGCACCCCGCTGATTTAAAAAAATGAGTTGTAAATTGTTCACATGTAGCCGTAATTTTAAAAAAAAAATATTTAAAAAATTACGGTTGTGTGACAGTAACGGGCGATGAAGCTGCTTTATGTCGCACGGCTAAAATTTGTTCGGTATATTTGAGTTAAGTAAATAACCGTTAAGTAATCAATTCCTCGAACCGTTGAGAAGGAAATATTTGTTGACATATGGATTTTCATTTGTTTGTGTTTAAGTCCACAACCAGTATTGAGGTACGAACCGGATATTTTGATTGATAGATGTTGAAGTTGACACGTTGGTTGGTTAATTGGTCTGGTCGTTGTCTGGTGCACAAAATGACGAAGGTGGGCGTGTACAGCGTGCAGTTCAGTCGGTTAAGGTGAGAAGTTAGTCGGGGAGTTTTGGTTTCGAGTGTTTTCAGCCGCAACTTGCTACTGTGTTACACGAATACATAGACGAAGAAAAAGAAAAAGAAATGAAAAAGATGGTTAGTCTCTGACTCGAATGAACGGGAGAAAAGATTAATACATTTGATTAATCCATTAAAATAAATAAAATAAAAACATGTAAAAGACAAATCGATTCACTCGAGGGAGCTCGTGGGATCAAATTTGTTTATAATAAAAATTAATTATAAATAGCTGCTCCCAGGTTAGTTAAGGCCAATAGCACCTCACTACAATAGCTATCACTTGCACCTTGTGGAGGATCACCACCATTCTATTAAAGCCTGGCTATAAGTAACGAAATAAAACCACTAAAATTTCCTGCCTTGTATATTTATATTTATGTACAATACAATAAATTCTTCTTAAGTATCTTCAGACACATTAACACAATTACACAAATATGTATATTTATATAGATATATATTATATATAATCGGCCTCTATTTGAGCAACACTTGCTGTAAACGTTTCTTCTTATTTTTTAAACTTATTTTAAAAATACGTATGTAACAAACTTGAGCAAAGACAAAAAAAAAAACACTGCCTCAATCAACACTTAAACTGAACTTTGCAAAATGTAAAGCACGCGCACAGCCAATCTTTACAAAAATTAAAATACCGAAATTTTTTTTTTTTGTTTCTCATTATTTCATCATATAGAACATTCTTGTAAAGATTGGGGCCGTAAATAAATAAATGTTACAAAATATATTATATAAAAGTGAAGAAAAATACTGTTTCGCGCGAACGACAGACGTTCAATGCGTTAAAAAAATGTCTTTCAAAAAATACGAAGGCAAACAAAATATAATAGCACCAACATAAAAGTCAACAAAAACTAGTGCCACAGATCAACACGAGACGTTTAAATTGGACTAACTAGACACGATCTTAGTGGCAACTCGCAAAAATTTTGAAATTCAGGCAAACAACTCGGAAAAAAAAAAATAGAAAAACCCAAGTCATAAATTTGGTTTCAATGGCGAAAGCCAAATTAATGACTTTTGTTCTGGTTTGCTTTCGATAGAATTGAAATACAAAACTAACCTGATAAGACAGTTATGACAAAGAACCAGCTCGCTGATAGGGGTGTTCTCTCAACCCCAAGTGTCGACGTTGCTTAGCTACAGCACCTACACACAGTGGATGAGTCATTAGTCAAAACACACTTTACACACTCGTTAAATATCTCGGACAAAAGAAAACCTAAGGGTGAAAAAAAATAAATTTGCGACTAAGCAAGAAAAAAGGGGAAAAATGCCCACGAATTTTACCTTAACAGCACTTTTAGTAACTAACTTACACATAACGAACGCAGATTGACTAATTATAGCTTCACTGGGAAGGGGGGGAAATGGAATGTATACTTGCGATAGAATTTGTGACATATCCTCAGCTGGTTCACAGACACAACTAGAAGCATTAGAGAACTTTGACTTATCTAGGTACGTTGTGATGTTTACCGACTGTTAATTTTCATTTAAAAATTTAGCTCCCAAATTCTCAAGGATTGGTATTGCACCTGTTTTAAAAAAAGACCCCTTGTGCAGCAAATTCACGAATTTCAATGCAAATTCATTTAACGAGCATTATTATAGAATGGCCAGCATCCTCTAATGCTTCTATCTACGTAAATTTTCCTGCCAAATCCACAACTTTAAATAATTTGTCAAAAAAAATATATAAAGGTTATATAAAAAAAAAAAATAGAAATATCAAAACTATCACAAATGGAATAATAATTATTGTAATAGAAAACAATCGTTATTTAAGTCAATCAACAAGTGGCATGTGTAATCTCTCCGCTGGGCGCGAGAGAATCTCAGAATTTTATCTGGTGAACAACCCACCGGCTGATGTGTGGTCAGGATACTCAGCAAGCAAAGCTGGAGAAGCCAACGCCGTGGCGTACTGATGGTAATCGTACGGCGTGTACAGCAATCCAGCGTCGGTCGGAGTGATAAGCGGTGGTGGTCCACTACCATTAAGAAGCGTCGTCGAACCTGGCACGGGAATTCGAGGCGACAAGATGAGTGGCGCTCCCAACGGTGCACTAGGTGTCCGTAAAGGACTTGCCAAACTCATGGCTGGTCCAAGAAGCCGTGGCGTTTCTAGGAACCGAAAAAACTCTGAACAATATTCATGTGAATAATTCATGATTATTACTCTTACGTGCTGTGTTCTTGCTACTGCTATCTCGGTACGTTCCGTTAATAATAGCTAATTCCATTAGCTGCCTCTTTTTCAACTCATCCTCACCGTCCACCTTCAATGAAAATTAATCAACCATGTTTTTACTTGAGCCAACATTTGATACTCACTGCTGGCACCAATAATCTCTTCACTTCTTCAATGGCACGCTGCAATTTGACTGCTGCCCTATTGGGTGCATCTTCTACAGTAATCAAAACATGAAGATCGTCGTTCAAATGTTCCCAATTGGCTTTGCCCCTATTTTGTTCTTCCTAAAAAAAGTAGATACCAACGTCCAATTTATTAATGAATGGACACATGTTTAAATATGTAAGTTAATACAATCGCATTGACCATGTAATTGATACTCACACATTAATCGCCCATCCTTTTAAGAGTAGCGTGTTAAAATAAACACAACAGTACAATACAAGTTATTAATTCAGTCCCTCAAATTAATGTTTCCCGTTAAACTAGTTCCTTCACAAATATTTCTCATACCTTCTTCTTATCACGCATTGAACCTCTTCCTCGCACCATAATCTTACAGCCGGTTTCTTGTTCGAGTTGCTTCGCAGTCATTCCACGCGGTCCTAAAATTCGGCCGACGAAATTGAACTTTTTTTGAAAACGAGAGAAAAGAGAAAAAAGGTGGAAGAAAAAATAATATTAACGTCAAAGTTCATCCACTTATGTTTATCTGCGTTTGAAAGTTGTATATTTTTGGTATCCTCGTCGAGATACTTACATCAGGATGTTCCTTAACGGGCACGTATACCTTCTCGGATTGCGTCATGACTTGGCCTTGGGGCTCGGGAAGATCTAGAGGTTCCTTTTTAACGCCATTGATCTGGAAGAGGTTGCTTCTCACTTTGCTGATTTCTGAATAACGATCATATAACATTAATTAATTTTATGTGTTGTAATAAAAAGTAGATATAAAAAGACACAGTTGAAAATGTTTGAGTGTGTGTTTTGGTAACTCATTCGTAATGAGTATTTGTAAAGGGTGAAAAATTTTATTTGAATGTTGTTGTAGGCGGGTTTGGGCGGCTCCCGTCTTCAACTTAAGATTGAAGATAGTTTGCGTCGCGAGAAATTTTTTTTTTCTCTTCTGTCAAGGTGAAACTGAATCTCGGGGCTGTATCCAAGATCAATGTTTATCTCACAATTTGGGTTAAAAAAAATTAGTTAGAAATTTGCACGACGATCTTTGTAATTTGATTCGTCGTTGCCAAGAAACTTGTTTCTATTTTTACGTTTTACAGAAAGAAGTTACTAAGAAATGCCTAGGTGAAGGTCTTAAATTAGTCGCTCTTTTTGCTCGTTTTCAGATTTTAATTTATCATTTTGACAGTAACGAATAAAATTGGAAGAGTAATTTAAAACCCTAGTTTTTACTGATAGATAAAAATTATTCGATCAAAAGTAGCAAATCAACGTAGCAATAGAACGGGAGATGTGGCTAGTGTTTTATGAATTCAAATTTTATTTAGGCTTAAGTTAGCACGGCAGAAAAAAAAATTAAAATGGAGGTCACTTGAGGCCGGATTAGCCTAAGAGACGACGGAAATCCGAAAACATTTCATTCGAATCAAACAGCGTGCATAATTTTAACTCGATTAAATGAAGTTCTATTAGTTGTCTTCCCCCCTGCATTGCGTTTTATTTATAGCGAATAGAATGTAATAAAAGTTTTGAGTTTAACTTACCTTCGTCGAGAAGTCTTTCTAAATGAACGAAGAGATTGGGAAAGGCGAGTAAATTTTTCTTATCCTTGAGCAATTGGGCCAAATAATCTGCTGTATTTTGTGCGTTATTGTTCGCGTTTTCGCCCATTTTGAAACTTCTAAACTTATTGCTATATATTTTTGGGTCAACTATTACTGCGTTGTCGTCGTGCTGGGCTACTCACTCGTCAATACACGCACGACACGACCAACTCCTTGCTGTGACGGCAATATCAACTGCGCATGCGCCCACTCACCAATGGATCGAGTTATTTTTCTAAATGGGGGATGGTCGTCTGTTGTAAATATCTCCACCTTAAAGTAATTATCCGAATCTTACCTCGAGCTTTGCATAAACAAATTCTTTAGTTTCCACGCATTTTACTACCCAAATAAATGTTAAGAGTAGGCGAGGGAGAAGGTACGAGTTAATTTATTTGTGAAGGCGCTCACTGTTTTGTTTTGGATCCTCTACACATTGCCTTTTTTGTTCAAGGCAACGCACACCTGTCATCTTTTCTTCTTTAATCTTCTAAATTTTAAGTTTCCGACTTTTGCAATTTTTCTAGATTTTTCTTTTTATTAAGATGAATAAACATTTGCAAACAATATTGAATAGATCTATTGTTTTGACGCTCATTTCGAGCGAAACGATAACAGATGAGGTGAACATGGACTCAAATACGCAGGGGTTTCTGGGTAACAAACCAAGGTCATCAATCGCTCATTTTTTTTTTCTTAAAACATTCTTTATTTGGAAAAAAAACTCATTTTTTTTTTATAATGAAATCTTTGTAATATGTTTACAAAAATTAAAAATAGAAATTACAAACTAATCGTGCATTACAAAGTTGAAAGGTTTAAAAATGAGAAAATTTACATTAATCATCATGAACAAATACAGAATGAAAACTACGGTACAGCTTTGTTTCCTTAAAAACCTTATCAAGATTCAATGTTTAAGGAAGGCCTTGGATTGAGTGAAATCGTGTAAAACGCAACAAAGATTTCCTCAAAATCCTAATTTGGGATTAGATTGCGAGGCCATGAAATATTCATCAACGCCATCATAAGGAAACGATTTTTAATTCCCCTATTAGTGGAATGTTTATTATTTTTCATTTAATGTGACGTTGCCGAACTCTTGAGTATTTTCTTGAGCCTAAACAAACCAATTAACCTGACTACAAACAAATGACCGCGACCTCGGCCATCCGTTGTGTGGGTCAGGCGTACATCTGCCTCAAGGGCAAATTCTTTCATTCATTCCGTAGCTTCTTACTCGGTATCTGTTCACTTTGAGCCGTTAAAAGCACGAAATGAATGGAACACCTCAACTTGTTTGGTCATAGTGTTGTTAATGTGGACAGATTGTGCTTTAGAGTCCACCCACATGTTGTGCTGAGAGTCAAGTCGAGTTACAACGACGACGCCGCCTGAATAACAAAAGGCAAAAGCGGCTGGCCTTGCTCGGGCTACATTCCATTGCGCGAAAGGTTACGCATGCGACTTAGCTCAAATACAACTATTTCGTGCTTAGTGTAATGGCATTCCATTACACATGAAAACGTCAAAAATTAATCACTACATTCAAAGATCTCTCTAATAACTTAAATAAACTGATTGGTTTCCCTTGTTTTTAAAGTTCCGAGATGTGTTCTACAGCCCCGTGTTTCGAAATAAAAAAATAAAAAAAAACTAACTAAAAAAAAATTTTTTTAAATTAAAAAAAATAATAAAAACTTCGCTTTTATTCTCTCTCAGGCTTCGAATGCAGGTCGGGGAAGGGCATACGGGCAACCCAGGAACTGATCAGCGATTCGACCAGCTTCTCTAACCCCACTGATCAATGCACCGTGAACGGTGGCGGGGTAATTACGAATTGTATGTTCTCCAGCAAAAAACAGGCGAGGCAACGGAGTTCCGTTGGTAATTTGTTGAGATGGAGTTCCGCCTGTACCCGCTGCCACTGTCGATGCAGGCGTTACTGGAGTTGCCAATAAATCGTAGTCGTTACCTTTTTATTAAAAAAAAAAATAGTTAAAGTGAGATAAAAAAGAAAGGGAAAAAAATTCCAATTTCCCACCTGATGATCCCGTAGCCACGAAAGAATATGAACCTCGGGACCAGGGGTCCGCTCGCCATCTGGTTACAACTGTTTCTTTAGGCTAAAAAGTTAATAAAAGAAAGAAAATTCGTTTTTAGGCCACCTCAATCCATGTCATTACACCTTCATACTCTTACTTGAGGTACACTGTTTGCACCAAAAACTCCCTTGAGAACTGCAATACACCGTCCGACGATTACATCGTCGCTCACATTTTCCATAATGGCAGCGGCTTCCCCAGCGACGAGCGCCAATAATACAGGCGCTCGATATAAATTCCAAAATAAAAATAATTCTCCTCGGCTGGCTGTCGTACTACCGACATGACCGAATAGATTTGCATTAGGGTCCCAAAAAACACGATCGAAACACAAAACCACCTAAGAAAATCCCAGAAGAAACAGTTAAATAAAAAGATAATAAAACTTAAAAATATTTTATCTTTACTTTATTTAAGTTTCCAAATCCGAGTCTCTGCACAGCTGCTGACTTCCATTCAGGCAACGGTGGCTGAAACTGTACAGTGTTAGGTACGTTTTGATTGCCGGATACAGCTTGCTTCAAAACCCCGAGAGGGAGAGTGCATAGAACTGCGTCTCCTTTGTGTACTATCGCGTTCGTGTTAGTTCGCGAATTTGTCGCAAGTACTTCGACTCCCGAGTTTCCATATTTGATTTGACGCACAGCTGTATTCAGTTTAATATCCAATCCCTCGGCCAAAGCAACAGGAACGCACGAGTAGCCATTTCGTACTGACGAAGACACCGAAATTTGAACATATTACTAAAACTAACTAAACTAAAAGTAGAACTCACCTGTTAAATGGCTTCCCGTGAACTCAAAATCATCATCTTGATCCCAGTGCTTGAGCGATAAATTGGTTAAAGGTGTTGCATTGGCAAATTCCAGATTGGCAAAATGCCAATCTAAAATTTGTCGATCTCTACTTGATAAATATACATCACTGAAGATTTAAAAAAAATAAAACAAATTAAATTATTTCATGTTTAAGAGTCAAAAATCGTGACAATTAATTGCCTTGGCGGTGATGCTTCTAATTCTTGAAGTTTATCTTCTATTTCTTTTTGTTGTTCAGTAAGTTGATCGAACTCCTAATAAACACAAATTTATTAAATTATTCTTTAAAGAAGGTATGAAATTGCAGTAACTCACTTTACACGTGGCAGTGAGATCACGCAATTTACTGCGCAACAGAAATTCCATTGTAATGTCTCTAGGTTGTCTTGTATCGGCTAGCTCCGTATGTTGTTTGTGAAGTTCCTCCATTCGTTCCTTTACACTCAGCATCTAACAAGAAAATGTTACCCATTAAAATCAACAAGATCGCACAATTAATAAAAATACTTTGTTCTGATTGGCTTTTAATTTTTCTTGTAACTCTAAAATAGCTTTCCAATGTTGAATTTGTTTTTCTTTCACGTGTTTTTCCTGTAACCTAAAATTAAACAGTAATTAAGTTAATGTGTTTCCTCTAAATACAGAAACATCTCACTTTATAACCCATTCAAGGGCTTGTCCTAATGATACATGCTTGTTATTAACAAAATTAAAATCTAATTGATGAGATAAGTAAGAAGTTGCCTCTAATAAGCGATTAAATTCTCTTTCGACCATTTCGTCTTTATCCTTAGGCACCTGTGAAAAGAAATACGTGCAGTAACTCTTTCACTTTTAAATATAACTTTCTTAAAAAACGAACATACATATGACACGTTCACCGTGTTACCGTTCGACTCGTACAAAGGGCACTTCTGGCGAATTTTGTGCAATTCCATATTAATTTGTTTGCTTAATACTGTCACAGGATTTCCGCCTAAAAATATCCTCTAAAATTTAAACAAAATTCGTCAACATTTTATTTAAAATTCAGTACCCAAGCCTGTAACCACCATTGCCCCTAGATCTGCTACGTAATTTGCTTTTCGAAATGTAGCAATTCGTCCGCCAACTCTATCCTAAAATATCACAAGTTGGATATTTTTTACACACTTAAAATTACATAACTTTAGTTGTATTTAAAATACCCTAGCTTCAAGAACCACTACTTCCATGCCAAATTGCTGCAGTTGTTGTGCAGCAATTAGACCCGAAATGCCAGCTCCAATTACAATTATTCGACCATGTTTTTTCGCTGAGAAAAATAAATAAAGACCATTATTAAAGTAAAAATAAATGAAATCGTATTTTAACAATTTACTTGGAATTGGTTTAAGCCGTTTGAAAACTCCAAAATTGATAAACCCTTGTCGCTCCAGAAATGCATGAATTCTCATTACTAAAGGACCGTCGCCTGAAATTTCATTTAGCATTTAAGAATAGTAAATTTTAAATATTGCGTTTGCGTACTATTATAGGGCGGTTCTATTTGGGGAAGAGCATTTTCAAATGTAAGTTGTTGCTTCGGGTTTTCAAGCCAAAGTTGAAGCTAATGTTAAAACATATCATGAGTTATCTATGAATGGATTTTTATTTCCAACACCTTACTAGACGGTTTCGTATATGTAAGAACACTTTTTGCGTTTGAGGTGGTCCTTGAGCTATATCAGGAAAACATGCAGCTTCCTGTGCCGTCATTTTGTCGAAAGGCAAACGACTCTGTGCAAATAAAACACTGGTTATTTATTAAACTTTTTGTAGGAGCCGATCCGTACTTGAAATGCTGCCCCTTCTAAACCAGTTGGGTCGTCGTGTTCACTATCTTGATCTTCCTCTGGATTCATTTCGGGTAATTTAGGAGTAGATTTCTCTTGTTTGGGTGTCGAATTAGTTTCGTCTTCAGAGAAATAATCGTCTTCTGATAAATTAGCTAATTTATCATCCATTTCTTTGTATTCAACCTTTTGTAAATGAAAAGTGAAATGAAATAAGTTTTAGAATTTCGTTAGCTTTTAATGAAAATTACACGCGGTTTCTTTCGTCTGCTCATTCGTCGTCCACTTGAACTAGCATCATCCTGACTGGAAGCCGACGACTGTTTCTCTTGGTCCGAATTTTCGTCTGGCGGCAGCGAACCTAATCGCTTACGAGATTCCTCGCCGGTTACCGATTCGCTTTCCTTTCGATCGCTCGATTTGAGCGTGATCGATGGTTTTAGCGTGGAAGTGTTTGAAGATGACATTTGTGCTTATCCTGTTGTCGTCTCTACATTACTCAACATCCATGGCCGCTACAAAATGCTTTTGAATCCCGTCTTTTTTGTTTAGCCTCCATTTTTCATTTTCCCCCGATAGGTGTCGTACCACAATGAACTCTCAACGCTATGACGTCATGCAGCAGCTGTATACTGCTAGATAGAAGCAAAGTACTGGACATTCTATGACTATGCACGTTAATTCGTTGATATAGAGTAAGCATGGCTGCGTCCAGAAGAGAAAAGCAGATGGTAAAGAAGGCAACAAAAGAAATTAGTTTCTACATTTTATTCACATCGTTTATGTAAGATTTTGGTACAAAATATTATTCCGAATTACAATCTGACTAGGGTTTTATCAAATTATACAAAAAGTTTTTTTTACAACTTTACATATATTTACATTCAATTTATATTGATTTAATAATATTCATACTTAGGTTTCTTGTATTCGTATCCATAACTTGGCTTCTTATATTCATACATTGGTTCGTAGCTGGGCTTCTTGTATTCGTAATGGTCGTAGCTGGGCTTCTTGTATTCGTAGTGGTCATAGCTGGGCTTCTTGTATTCGTAATGGTCGTAGCTGGGCTTCTTGTATTCGTAGCCGTAGCTTGGTTTCTTGTAGTCGTAGCTAACTTCTTTATAACCGTAGCTTGGTTTTTCGTAACTGTAGCTTGGTTTCTTGTATTCATACATTGGTTCATAGTGATCATAGCTGGGCTTCTTGTATTCATGCATTGGCTCGTAGCTGGGCTTCTTGTATTCATGCATTGGCTCGTAGCTGGGCTTCTTGTATTCGTAGTGATCATAGCTGGGCTTCTTATATTCATACATTGGCTCGTAGCTGGGCTTCTTGTATTCGTAGTGATCGTAACTGGGTTTCTTGTACTCATACATTGGTTCGTAATGATCATAGCTTGGTTTCTTGTATTCATACTCTGGCTTCTTATATCCATACTCTGGTTTCTTATATTCATACTCTGGTTTCTTATATTCATATTCTGGTTTCTTATATTCGTATCCATAACTTGGTTTTTCATAGCCATAACTCATCTCCTTATATCCATAATAGCTGGGTTCTTTGTATTTGGGTTCGTAATGCATCTCTTTGTAACCGTAACCATCACTGCATACAAGTGCAGCGCCAAAAGAGAGCAAAAGAAACACAGTTAGCTGATTCTATAAATACACAAGTAAAAATATCATTATTAAATACGCTGTAAAGAAAAGTATATGATTGGAAATGTGAAAACCTGTAAAAGAATTTAAGGTTTTAGAAGAGCTGTTGCTACTTACCATCTTGGTTGATGTTGTAGCTTGAACTGATGTCTCTGTGGCCGCTTTTCGCTATATATATAGTGCCGAAGCAGGCGGAGGGCCATTTTTTACTTGAAACCTCTTTTACTTCTGGGTTCACGGACATGAATCGAGTGTTTGGTAGTGACCATTCACTTTCTCGCGTCACTGCACCGGGCGTGGCCCCGTTATGTCTTCGCCTACCTCTTTAAAAACGGGAAGTAACGTCGTCGCCTTGTGTGCCCGAAGCATGGTCAGAAGCGGCAGCGTGTCACTGACCCAAGTGGACAACAACTTATAGCCGCTCAAAGCGCTCATCTGAGTTCAATAACCAAATACGAATAATTTAGTTAACTTATAAAAACACAGCTAATTTTTTGTATATTTCATTTTATTCATTTTTCCTTAAAACCAGGAATAAAATGAATAAAAATGCCATTATTTTATAATTATTCATTATTAATTTTCCTTGGCGAGCGCGTGCTGTGAAATTTTAATTTTCAGATGGTCATCTTTTGGCTCCTCCAATTATTAACCTTACTTCCGGTTGACTTTTAAGTGGGTCACTCTTGGTTCGACAATCAGAAAAAGAGGACATTGATTTTTCCTTAGTCAGCAAGAAACAAAAAATTTACTACTAGGTACTATGCAATAAAAAAATAAAATATAGAGGCTACAAGTTAAAAGAAAAACCACAACTTTTATTAATATATTTTTTACAATAATATAATAATAATAATAATAATGACGTATATCTGATAATAAAATTTTGTTGTTGTCAAATACATTTAAACGGATTTGTTCATTTTCGTAGTAACGACAAACGCCACCGAATGAAGGAAACAATCGTCCAACAAACAACAAAATCTCCTAACGGAGCAGTATTCTTTTATCAGGCCTAATTTAGGCCAAGAGAAATGTTAGGAAAAAGTGTCGGCCCTTCTGCGTAGGGGGTTGCTTCGCCTGCAATGCAGCTAAATTAAATGGCTTGTATGATAAGTTTTACAACAACCACGTTTTATCATTCACTGACCTGTTGATGTCTTGCACATTTGTTTCTCAACAGGTGCTGCTCCCCTCAACCAGAGCAGGACTCTTGGTGTTCGAATCGTGCGGTGACATGTAACCTATATGTTGGAAGACAGGCTCCGCCAACACATTTCCAATTGTGAGCCAAAACGGCCTCGATACATTTGTGTGATTCAAATGACACGTTTTCCTACCATCTTTTGAGTTGGCTTTTGTACAGGGAGGGGAAAAAAACAAAGACAAATTAGTGTTAAACGCAAAATCATGTAACAAGAGCTTCAAGGCAGAAAAAGTGCGGGATTTAAAATGGTTTAGGCGGATACTGGGAGATTGGGTCACTGGTATTTCGGGAGATTTGCAATATGGGTTTTATGGGTCCTCCACGAAAATGCCAAGTAGAGACACATCAACTTTGCAGTTTCGTACTTTTGGTGTAACGTTTGGCAAAAATAAAAAAATAAAAGTAAATAAATATAAATAATTTTTTTTTTCACAACCGTCGATTTTAATGGAATCCTTCCACTTTGAAGCTCTAATAAGAAAATAAAATCAGGCAAACTTGCACCTGAATTTAAAAATCCCAATCAAATAATCCAATGTTAAACCGAATACCTAAATCAGTAAAATAAATAAAAAAGGACCAATTTTCCTCAATTTCATATTAAATTATTTTAATATGCTCAAGAAGCACATTTTATTTCACAATAATATTTTTGTCGTACAATTTTACATTTCCGAAGCAAAAAAAAAATACTTTAATGGAGAGGAAGGATTTTCTTTTTTAACAGCTGACTGATGATGATGAAAATGTCTGTACATGACAGGCTCGTCATTAAGAAATGGGAAAGAAAATGCACCGAGCATGTATACCATGGTTTTATGTGAAGCAGTACCGTAGATACTTTGCCAACTCTTCGTATCGTCATGCTTCCCCTGCTTGATCACTCGGTGAACACATTGAGATGAGCACTGCGTGAAACACCCAAAAGTCAGCAAACAAAAAAAAAATAAAGAAAAGAAAAAAAAAAGGAAAAGAAAATAAAAAAGGAGAATTAAAAGGAAAATGATAATTCCCAAAATTAAATGTTATACCCACAAAACATAAAACACATTTTATAATTTTTTCTAACTTCAAAATCACTCATCGACTGGAGTTAAAAAAAACCCTACATCTCGGAACGTGCTAAGGTGCAAGCTTGCCTGGCACAGCCCACTGCCTAACAATGTCACTTATGTTTTTTTTCTTATAAATTTAGTAAGACGAGTTTTGGAAAAATTGGATAAAAATTCAGAAAAGTTCCGCGAATTTGGCTAAAAACTTTGTTTACTTTATTGAAGACATTACCAAAGAATACACCAAATAACAAAGACTACAAGTTTAGCCGGCTGATATACTGAAAATTATCAAGCCAAACCCTTGTAAGAATTAATCGTGCTGCTGGCCAAGCAATGAATTAAAAAAAATTATAGGGAAAATTTAAAAATGTAGAAAACAAGACACAAAAATTTTTAACGTGGAGGAACAAATTTTACACTAATCAAATCAATTATCTAATCAAATGGGACACATAAAATTTCTTTCTCCCAAACGTGATACAATTAACTCTAAAAACCAAATAAAGGGGCAAAAAAGGGGGAAAAGGAAAAAATTAAGCGGCTAAAAGAAAACCAAAAGTTTATAAAAACACTTCTTAAACGTATGATTAATGGCCACCCAACAACACACATTCTATTAATTTTGTGCTAAATTTTATATCTCCTTTTTTTAGATTAAAATTTACTCTACGCCAAACACAACCCAATCAAAACAAATGTTTTTGCCTCATAATTTTCTGTTTTTGGTCAACATCTCTTATATCCCCATTGATGTCAATCACTCAGAACTCGGGGGAGCAACAGTCGATTGAGTAAAATAAAATTTCGAAATAACCAAACTCTACAAATCAAAACAGTGGTACATGGACTTAATAAATTTTGAGCTTGATTTTGTGTTCCTACTACGAAGACTGAAATATGCCGTAACACAAACATATGAATTTTTTTTGGTATATTTTTTGTTTTGTTTTACGGAGCAGCGACGCCCGTTTTTCGTCCAAACTCGATTGTCCACACGTGGAGCGGGGGAGGACGCAAAACACACTTAATGCTTCATTTTGTTTATCCCCCAAAATTTTTTTATGAAAAGAGTTTTTCTGGCCAGGGGTCAGTTCTTTTAAAAAAAATTTTCATTTTTTTTTCCTTATTATATTCTCATGGTTGCTAAACAATTTTTCTTAATTTTCTCATTTAGGTTTTTGTTTTTAAAAAATCCTTAACCCCATTGTTGGCCGTAGGAATCCTGGTACCACTGGGCATCTCCACCTGAGCTCCCACCATAGTTGTTGCTGTAGTTGTTGGAGCTATCCAGGGGCTGCTGGGGGATGGGCTGATTGCCCCAGTTCTGCCCAGAGTTATTCTGGTAGCGCCGCTTACTGTCCCCCTGGTTCTGGTGTCCACCATCAAACTTGCGCTTACCGGCTAAGTTTCCCCGACCACGGCCGGCTGAACCCCCACGGCCTCCACGCCCCCCTCGTGCGCGGGCTCCCATAGCTCCCCGGCCACGGGCTGGGGGACCACCGGCGCGACCACGTGGAACCGGACCACCACGCCCACGTGCCTATAAACAAACACAAACCACCATTAAGACCACAAAAAAATCAATTAATCAATAAGAGAAATAAAAATAACACGGATTTAAATATATTGTGGGCAGATTTCGTATCTGACTTATAAAAAAAAGAAAAGAAATGAAATTAATAAAATAAAAAAATAATAAAGAAAAAAAACTGAAAAAGCAAACGAAAGCAGCAACAAAGCGGTCTGTCGATTTACTTTCCACAGATTAGGAACGCCAAAGCAGTCACTGTAAGACAACAACTTTGGAGCTTAACTGTGGCTTGAAAGCACAACCAACCCGCCCACAATTCACACGTCATATCCGAGCCCTTTGCGGAAAAACGGGGTTATTGGTGGAGCATGTGAACAAAACCACGTGCCAATCGGGGAACAAAACAAATTCCCGGCTTGTATAGAATAGTAACTCAAAAGAGGGTTTCGTTAAACAATCACCATCGACTACATTTTAGGCTCGGATATGAAAAGAGCTGAAAAAGCGCATCATGCAAGCAGCCCCGAACTCGGAATTTTTGTTTGCACTCACGACACCCACCCTATCGGGGCCACCTCGGCCTCGACCTCGGGGTCCTGGTCCGTAGTTGTAGTCATAATAGTCATCATAGCGATAGTAATCGTCATAGTAAGGGTCTGCATAGCCACCGCGATAGTCGCCATAGCCGTAGTAGTCGTAGTCATAATCTATGGCAAAAAATTTAGCCATCAGTTAGTTTGAGATGGGTCGTTCCAAAATATATAAACCAATTAAATTTTAAAATAAATCAAACATGCCGGGAATATTACAGAGTAAAGATAAACAAACAGGGTCGAAGTAGAAATAACATTATACAACTCACAAGTTATTTTAACTTTTTAAAAAAAATAATAAGAAATATTGGTATCTAATGTTTTTGACCTTCCCAAATATGCTCCAACACACTTAAGCGCATGCAACAAAAATATATTCCCCCATAACACACGAAAAATGTATAAATAAATAAAAAAAAAAACTTAACGTGCTAAGGCTTTACCATAGTCGCGGCCTGGGGGGCCTCGCATGCCACGTCCACGAGGAGGTACCATACTGTAAAAAGGAAGGGGGAAAAGGAGAGAAAACACAAAAAAAAAAAAGAAAAAAAAAATCATTGATTAAACATAACGAAATGATAGAGCGCCTCCAATCAGATTCGGAACCAACCCTTGCCTCTGTTGCATGATGGCCAACATCCTACGTTCTCTTGCCCGCAATTGTTCTTCTTTTTTTTTCTTATCTGATGGCGGTTTGGCGAGCGACACCTCAACGTTGGCGCCGCAAAACTCTCTCCCATTCAGATCGTCCATCGCTTTTAGTGCGTGATCGCGTTCCTCGAAGTGCACGAACGCATAGTCTTTGATCTTTTTCACCCTTTCCACTTTACCAAAAGACTCGAATGACTCCTTTAATTTCTCTTCTGTTACTTCTGAAGTCAAATTGCGAACGTATAACACCTTCACCTAAGAATCATTGATCAACATTCAAATGTAAATAAAAACAAACCACTTAAAAAAAATAATAAAATAAACAATCCTAAAATGTCGGCAGAGCTTCGTGTATCGCCACTCCCCAACTATTGACAAAGCAGCAAAATAGTAGTTCTGTCTTTTCTCTCCACAGAATGAAACGCCAAAGCAGCAACGACAAAACCACTTTGGAGCTGGTCTGTGGGTTATCACCTTCAAATGACCTGTGCAGTGAGGGGTTGTTGACCTGAGGGTACCCTCACACTCATAACTTGTGTCTAGACAAGGTATATAATTCCTGAAATTTTTTGTCATTTGCCCCCCTGCCTCACCTTTGCCATGGTCTCTTCATCAGGTTCTTCTTGAGGGTCGGCCCAATCAACGATTATGTCACAGCCCCATACTTTGACTCTTCCCGTGCCCAGCCGTCTTTTGGCCAAGGAGGCTGCTTTGTGACTCTCGTACTCCAGAAAGCAGAAGCCTCGATTCTTCTTTTTGTCATCTGGTGAACTGTAGATGATCACCTCCGTCAATCCGGCTAATGATACACAAAATAAAATAGATTACATTTCTATTTAATTACACAGTCCGCAGCCCCAAATTTAAAAAAAAAAAAAAAATGAAAAAAATAAAAAACTAAACCCCGTTTAAGATATTAGTAGTGTGTTAAGGCAGCTGTAGCAGCGTATGTATGAAAATTCGGTAACATTTGCACGCCATTTTTGCAACTAAAATGAATTCTTATACTTTTTTTTTTCAATAAATTTTAATTTTGGGGGAGGGGGGAGGGACGGTGTAGACGCTCGAAGTAGACACATGCTTCCCAAGCAACTTGAAAGAAAATAATTTTTTTTTCTCTCTCATCACATATATATACAAAAATATATATACTTTCTTTCTTTTTTTTCTTTTTTTTTTTTTTATTTTTTTTTTTTTTTTTGCTTGCTTTTATACAAAGAAGAAAGGCAGGCTGCCAATCAGAATCTCAACTTACGTGCATGTTTGGAAAATTCTTCGAACAATTCGTCTTTGCCTCTGTTCTTTGGAATATTTCCGACAAATAACCGGTGATTGTTTACAGAAATGGTCACGCCAATTTTTTTGCCCTTTCTAATTTCGTACTCATTCAGCTGCAAGACAAATACGTACAGTACACGCCAATTAATCACCTATCGTGCGCAACAGGTAGCACAGCAGCTCCCAGCAATGGCACCTGCGCTGGGCCGGGATGTGAGAAAAAAAAAATACTAGGAAGGGGGGGAGATTCTGGGAACTAGGGTAATTGGGATCTTGGGGATGATCTAGGTTGTTAGTAGTAGTTGGGGGTCATGAGTTGGGGTTAACGAGTGTTTCGTCACAGACACCAGAGCTGCGAGCTTGCCAAAAACACAAGCTGAAATTTTGACCACGTTGCGGGCTGATCAAAATCTCATTTACTGCTTGTCACATCATCTAAATACCATACCTGCTAATTTACTAAATTCTTCAAAGATCTCCTCTTTGCTCTTGCTCTTAGGGATGTTACCCACAAAAAGCCGAAGGTTTGGAACAGATATATTGACTTTGAGTGTCTTGCCCTTTTTGATTTCATAGTTATCCAGCTGAAAGACAAAAGACCAAGAATGTGCTGCCAAAAAGATTTTAATTTATTCTTCGTCTTCTTAATTTTTTTTTTAAATTAAGTGCCAAAACATTAACGCTCACGTGTGCAATAATTTTGCATCACTATAGAGTAGAAAAAGGCGGCCGCAATCTTAATATTTACCGCCTTTTTGGTTAACGTTAATATAATGTAATTTCTAAAATTAAAATAATCCTAATCGTAAATTAGGCTCTATTTAACTAATCCCCTTGTTTAAAGAGGGGAAAGCTTATGCATCAAGAGCCTAGATTGAGTTTGAATATGGCACGCTCGCTGTTACTGCTTAGGCTGCACCACGGTTTTCGTTTGAGCAAAAGAGGAGACCAAGGCGTAAAAAAATCAAAAAACACAACAAATATCTTCCATATATATGTTAAAATCATATATATGTAGAAAAATTGCATAAAATAGTAAAATACAAAAATAAAAATGAAACCAAATGTCACCATCTTCAAAAGCAATTCAAACTCCTGCTCTGAATGCTTTCAGCTTGAACAATAAACGGCTTACACTAACTTAAAATCAAAACTACACTAATATTTCTTTTCAAAAAATAACACAAAAAAATCGCATTATGTATTGTTACCTGCTTCACTGCTTCCTGAGCACCGTCCTTGTCGCAGAAAGTAATGAAGGCGTAGCCTCTATTCTGCCCGGTCATAGGATCCATCATAAGCCGCAAATCCCAAATTTTTCCACACTTCTCAAACAACGGAATCAGCTCATCTTCAAACATATCTTTGGGAATTTTGCCAACAAACACCTGAAATTTGTTTTTTAAAAAGCGTTCGAAAAACTATATTTCTAACTGTGAGCCTGCCACATATTTAAATTAATTTCCCTCATTCTTTCCCTAAGTATATCATACCTCACAACCATTTCCTGGTTGTGTACCTTCCCAAGCAGGTGGAGGCCCGCCGTATTTTCTTTGTCCTGTCGTCACGTCTAACGTGTACCCAGTCCTCTCTAAAATGGCCTATTAAAAAAATTGATTAGAATATTTTTTTAAAAAAATTTAAAAAAAATATAATTTACCTTTATTTTATCCTCGTCTGGACCTTTAACAGACGCATTTGACGAGTTGCCTTGAAGTTTACTTTTCTGTCGATAAGTTTTCATCACTCCACATAAGTAGGCACTCTTATTAGACACGTGTTCTAAGTTACTTTCCAAGAACTGTTTTAATACAGCCAAAGCGCCATCGACTGGAAATTCCTTTAAAGCATCCAATGCTCTTTCATCTAAATCAGCGTGAGCTAATTTACCTGCAAATGTGTTAAAACGAGGAAAATGTTATCAAGAGCGTGGAGCGTTGTATAAAAATAAAAATGGCTTTCATCATGGCGCCAAGGCTCACCAGTCTTATATATTTCATCTAGTTTGCTCGCCACTTTTTCATTTAATCCGTACTCGATCAGCTTAGCATAATCTTCGGAATGTTCTGTACTCTGATCCATCGGTTCATCTTTTACTTCAACCATTTCGTTATCGTTCGCCACTTCTCCGTTGCCTTCCGCCATGCTACCGACACAAAAACAAACCATGAGTTAAGCCTCGACTAAGCCTAATATAGAATACCAACTACCTTCCCACTTCGGAATAATCTGTTTCCACATCGTTTTTGCCCATTCTCTCTCCACTTTTTCACCCTTTTTTTTCCACAAAACTCCTACTACGTTTGTTCTAGCTTTACCTAACCAGAAAATATTTTTTTTTTGAAGAGAATCCAAACTGCGATCGGCCCAAGAAAAAAGAACGGCGCAACTCGACACACAATGAAAGAAAAGCGCGCGCCAAACACACATTTAACAAAATAAAGCCACGCCACGATATAAACGCGATCTCACAAACAAACTGTGATCTGATAAATGCCGAACTAGCATACAGATTCACATCGTTTTCAGGATCAAATGCAACAGATCGCCACCCGAAAATTTCATCAACGTGCACTTTACAATGACGCAGCTACGCGGGCCACACGAGCGTTTGGCGCCGTCGTTTGAAAATCATGCTTCAGGTCGAGCACATTTTCAATTTTTTTTTTCGAACATCTGCCGATCGAGTGCACTTTTCTTAATCTGATCGTGTTTGAGTTTTACGAAAGGGTGATTAGACTAGCCGTACGCCATTGTCTCACTTGCTTCTCGCATGGCGTTGGCGTGTACGGCAAAGCAACCCGTTCACCGTTCGTTAAATCTCGGGTAAAATTTCCTCGTCAATATTATTGCACGAGTTTACACCCGATTCACTCATGGTTGTTAAAACTAGAACCTACCTCGGCACACGATCTACACGACTGTTCGATGTAAAGATTTAATGTTTCGACCTTCTCCGACGGATAATGGCGGCAAAGACAACGTGATTGACACTACTACGGGGTTTACAACCTTGAAACTCAAGCGCTAACCTCTGATATATAATCGCTCGGAAAGTTTTTCGATGTATTAATTTTTCTGTATAATGACTAAATAAACTTTAAAATAATTTAAAGAAAATATCTTTAAAACAATTTATGTTAATCATTTGATTTCTTTTATTATTATGTATGTATTATCATTTTAAATAATAGTAGAACCTGAATCTGGGTTCGAGGTTAAGCAGATGAGCGCCGACGTTGCAGCGCGCGAAAAGTCTCAGCAGGAAATCACTGGTACCACTGCGCATGCGCTTAAACTTGAATATCAATGAATTTGTATTAAACTTGAATATTAAACTTGGTGATTTGACAATTTTGGCGAATTTTTTCAAACTTAAACTTTAGAGTTAAACGCTCAAGCTACAGAACGTATGAAAGGAAATTTTATTAAGCACACGCGCATGCCTAGTAAGAAGTGAGTCACTGCAACGAAGCAGCACACGCTGATTATTTTGCCCTCTGGTGCTAAGATATTCAAGCATTCGAGGGCTTTTTGAAAGATAAAGTGATTGCAATAAAAAACGTTATATTAAAATTTATAAAGCCAAACCTTTCTTTTTAATACCAAAGTTTATTATAAATTAAAATACATTTTACAATTTACTGATAGAAATAGGCATAATTTCTACATCTTTAATATTAGGACAAAAGCCATTAAGTTTCATAACTTTAACTTAAGTTTGTAAGAAACTTTACTTGAATAGAATTTTAACGTGCAAAATAATTATTACAAAAACAAACAATTCAAACCAGCATCCGTTTACAAATGCTAGTCAAGACTGTTTGTTGCTTTTACCTTACTTACAAGCGGCGCCATTGCCTGATATGAGCTCAATAATAATCTATAATGAACTAAATTTAGCCAATGATTTCTTAAATATTACTTCCATGTTTTTTTTTTACTCATTACAAAAAAACAATGTAATATTTGAGTTCATTTCTCCCAGTAAAATAGATAAAAGTCTAATATCTTGGGTGGGGCTTTCTTAGAGGGCGCCCATAGCAGTGGTGTACCAGAAATCCAATTTAGGGTCAGCTGCGGTTGGCATGGGGAAAAGGACAAGGCTATGACTTTTTGGCCGTTAAAAGTATTTTACCCCTCCCCTAGTCACGGAAAGGGCAGGAAAAAATTAGGGAACCTAGTTCTTTATTCATAATAACTTATCTTGTAGTGCGGCGCATGGTGGCCATAAGGATAAATTTTTTTTTTTTTTTTAAGCATGTAGTCAAATCTGCAATAAAATTCAATTTGTACTTTCCAAGCTAAAAATGTGTGTATCTTCAGTTGCATTTTATTTTTCAGATTCATGTCGGACCCTTTTTTGTAATAATAATGGTTACTTACAAGATTCTCAACGGAGCTCTAAGCCATCAAATAAAAACGGTTGTTTAATGTATTTGAATACATTTTTCCTTACATTATTTTATATTGACTCGTTCATTTTCAGATCATTTAACCAAAAGAAAATAACACCCGGATTTTTCATCTGAACTTATTATACTGATGAATATACAGACATGGTTCACAGTCATATATAATACGTGAGATGAATCTCCTCTAGCACTTGAACTCATACGCTAACTAATGGACCCTGAGTTCAGTTTTTAAAAAAAATAAAACCATTAATGCTTTCTGAGGGTTGAGATATGTGAGGGGAAAAACCCAAGTTGGAGAAAAAAATGAAGGTACAGTTAATTCATGATGCCATAAAAATTTTTTTGAAGATTCCCATTAAAATAAATGTAACTGTAGGGCATGTAAAGTTGGAGGGAAAAGTGCAATGAACAAAACCCCAACACGACAGTAAGAAAGAAAAAAAAAATGGGTTATTAGAGCAATGCCCCTTGGTTCATGCATTTATCCTCTCGTCGGAGCTCACATTACATCATAAGCCCAACTTCCAGATAACGCGTAGGTCGCTCTTCCCAGGTGACGGTAATTCTTCTGTTGATACTGACTTTGGACAAAGCATCATTTGACAACACCTCAGAAAAATGAATCGAGTTTTCATGTTTCTCTGCTACATTGTATGCACCATTTGGGAAGGTTTGTGTGAGGTAAAAGATACCACAATCTTTTACATCGTTGGTATTTACAAAACTGGAGTTCTTATCAAAGAAATAATTAGGCGAATGTACGTTTGTTTTACTAGTTAATTGTTATTTTTGATTTTAATATTGTTGAATTATATTTAGATTCATTGCCGAAGCAAACTGTGAATCATTATTCGGAATTGGCGTATTTCATGGTAACGTTTTGGGCTCGCACACTGGTAACAAGTATTGCAGACTTTTTCCAAATCGAAATGTTCCTGAGTATCTTAAAACTAGACCCGAAATGATGGTAAGAGTTTTATTTACTTTTTACTATCATTATATAAAAACCCTCTCATTTCCAGCTAATGGATGATGATGAAGAATTACCCGAAATTAATTAAACATCCCCGGATTTTTTTTTTATGCGGGAAATTTCTTTATTCGTACAAATATATAATTATAGATAATCTTTTATTGGTTCGTGTATGTCGTACAAATTTTACCTTTCAGCTTTGTTATTTCTCTAAACTCAAAACAGTGTTTTCATGAAAAATGTAAGTTAAAGTCAATACCATTTTTTTTTCTGTTGTTTTAATACTAAAAATTGTTGTGTCTAAGTTCGTATTTTTAATAGTCATGTGATTTCTAGCTTTTAACTAACTTTTTGTAATACTACACGAATATGGGAATATAGATTGGTTATTTACTCAGTATTTTGAAAAATAAAATTTATACTTTTTTTACTTTTTCATTTGTTTAGTATGTGTACATTATTTCTAACATTGTTATACAATAGGTTTTGTATTCGTTTTTAACAGTTTTGGTTTTTGTCTACTTGTGACAGCCACAGTGATCAAACTTATGTGAAAATAGGCAAAGCGTAAACCTTCCTTATAGGAGGTAAAAGGGGGAGTATTAGCAAACGCTTGGATTTTGCGTACAGGTACACTCAAAAGGCGACACAAGGCTCGCCTAGAGCCACAGTGATCAAACTTATGTGAAGTTAGGCAAAGCGTAAACCTTCCTTATAGAAGGTAAAAGGGGGAGTATTAGCAAACGCTTGGATTTTGCGTACAGGTACACTCAAAAGGCGACACAAGGCTCGCCTGGAGCATTGAGCACTTTGTGAATACTTAATACGTTTAGCGGTATGCACTTATATGGCTCACACGACAACTCGATTAGGTAAGTGAACGCCAAGATTTGAAGCTACCTGAGACTTTACTTTGAACTATGAAAGTTATCCAAATGGTGCTTAGTTTCTTTGTACATACAACAGTTTTATTGTCTTTTCAGCAGACGTCCGACTCTGACTTAAGTGTCTGTTGACATTATTTGAATTTGAAGGGCATTCTGAAGTATGCGCAAATAGCTGTAAAATTTAATTTTTAAATTTCACATTTTATTCGTATTTGGCGAATCAATCAACCGAAAGTGAAAAATCCAATACGGGAATTCAAAAAATGTTTGTTAAAATGCATCACAAATTTGCAAGTCCCTAGATTTAACATGATTGCAGAGGTTGTGAGTGTTTTTGTTGAACACCCTTTTAGGCTAGAAATTATTTATTGAATTTTTCGTACCTTTCTAACCTCTGTATTGAAATGATTATGTGGTCGGTTTTAAAAAGATTAGGAGGAGCTTGACTGATAATTAACACCTTTTGCACCATTTGAAACTTGTTAAATGAAATAAGTACCTGTTTCGGTTGAATGTTAATGACTTAATCCTTGACTTGATAATGATTGAGCCAGTTACAACTCCACCCACTGTTGGTTTGTAGATCTGTAAAGACATATAGAAGAATTAAAATTGTATCACCATACTAACATCTCAGCTACAGTTCAATATCAGTCTCTATATTTTTTTCAGAACAATTTAAAGCTAAATATTTACCATATTAAAGTTTGTATCATCACAAACAGATCAATAAATGGATATTTAAATTTCTTTCCTGTGAATTAAATTCTATATGAAAAATTGCAGCATGTTACCATAGACCTAAATCAAATTGATTTAGGTCTACGATGTTACCGTTCTTCTCAACGAAACGACTTTAGTAGCATGAATATTACCCTACTCTAAAGTTTTCTGTTACACTATAATTCAATTTCCGGCCACTAAGCGGCGCCAGTGGTCACTATTCGACAACTCCAAATCCACCTAATGTACGTGACTCTTCTTGATTTTCCTTTATTTCTTCGAAGTTAGAATTATGTAATACTTGTAGTTTGTAAAAGTAATTTTTAAATTTTATAGAAAATATATGTATATTCATTTATATTTTAATTTCTCACTTCAATGGATATTGATGTAAACTGGTTGCGACAATCTCATTACAAATGGTCCAGTTGGCTTATGACATGATTGGATGTCGCAGTATAGCACAAAGTTACATGAATATTGTACTAGTCATCATTTTTATTTCACTGCCTTCGATGACTCACATTTTGAACCCTAAAGATGTTTTTTTGAAAAAATAAAAAAGTTGAAACGTGTGATAAAAAGCTGCGCTGTGCTTTTAAAACCAAATGACCTCACAATTTTATTTTCATTAAATTTTACAAGTTCGGGGGATTGTCTTGGCTTTTGGGCAGTATTTTTGGAATATTTATACAATTCTAAATCTACAATTTTTCTAGGCCTTTAGGAACATGGAAGAGATGGTCAAGCCATTTTTATACTAAGAATATGAATTTTATATAACTTGTAGTTGACATTTTTATAAAATCAATATTGAATCTAAATAGTAATTTAGTCAAAATAGGCTTGACCAGTTCTCATCAGTTCATATTCATTAAACATAAGATATAATGGCACATTCCTCTGTACTTATAGAACCCTCATTTTGGTATATCAAGTTGCTCGGTACGTATTTTGCTTATTTGGTCTTGAAAATCAAACTTGTGTGGGATATGTTCCACTATGACGCGGACAAACTGGTTGAGTTCCACCGGTAAAGATGACTTCATAAGGCCCTGGTATATTGGATGTCCCATTTACTGTCGGCGGAGACAGTAAATCGCACGGTTGAGAAAAAGATGTCGCTAGTTGACGGTTGGAACATGATGGGCTGTGATCGAGTTGACGTAAATGTAATGACAAATTTGCATTCGACGAGCGAGAACTGAAACGCCGCCATATACAAATCACTAAACACGATGTAAATAATGCAACAAAAATCGATACGCCTAATATTAATACATGTGGGAAGTCACCTTTAAAAAATGTTGAAAAGAAAACGTTAATGAGTACTTACGATTAATCGACAACACTTACAGCCGTCTTCATCGCTCGTATCGCCTTCACTGCAGTTTGGCAAACGATTACACCGCAAAGACTTATCTATACAAAACAATTTGTTGGGTTTACACGCTAGGGCAACCGGCGCACCATCTTTTTCAACACAGTAATGGCTATTTATACAAGCGAACTCGTTACACAGTTCTGTAATTAAACGATTAAATTAAAATAAAATTACTTATTATACAAAGAGTAGATTCAACTGACTTTTATCTTCAAAAGCAACTGCCGTCCACACAATCTTAAATCCCACCACTTCTCCTTGGCTCTCTTTGGATGCTTCACTCGCTGTAAATCTGGTGATCGTATCAATGTAACATTGATTTCTTGTCCCTCACACTTGAGCGTTACCTGATAAGAAGTCGATTGCGATGCGATAAGGCGTTTCTATCGTCCACGTTTTTATAGTATTTGATATCTCCGCAATAAGATTTTAGTGGTCGAGGATTTTGTGCAAAGCTGACGTACCCGTCATAAATACCTAATGCTGCCTTTTGACAAGTTGCTGTACAAATACAAATTTTAAGATTGAAAAAATAATTTTTTTTCTCTTTACCTATACTGCCGTGTAACTGTAATTCCAGTACTCGAATATACACGTGACCAGTGTACGGTACTCGAATTAACCAAACACAGTCCAAGTTAGCAGAAAAATTGGAAGGATATCCTGGTGATGTTATAACTCCACCAGCACCTGATAATGATCCACCACATCCGTCAGTGTCTTCGGTTGAAGATGTTACAGGAGGAGGAATAAATTCTGAAATATTATTCTACATAAATTCCAACATGTTTTATATAATATTTCATTTTTTTTTTCTTACTTTCGTCAATAAATTCGTACGTTCCATAAAATCCCGTATGTTGAATGGCATGATTGGAGCGAAATATTATTTCCACCGTGGGAAATGATAAGAGAGGTGAAACCACATGACGACCGCAATAACGACCCACTAAATACTTAACTTTATGTATGTTGATGGTGGAAATGTCAACATAATCCGTTAGACAACTGGGAGGAAAAAATTTAAAAAGATTCGTTTTATACGGTCGTCATGCCAACTGATCGATGATGATGATGATGAGATTGAAAGTGGTTGTCATGGAAACTAATGGGTATAGATTGGTTTCTCACCCAGTTTTGTAGGGCGACTCCAAATCAAAGACGGAAAATGCTATTTGCACGCCCTCGTGAGCCTCGCCTTCGAAAGTGTAATGACAGTCCACTCCGCTAGGATAGGAAGAGGGAAATCCTGGTGAAGAGAAGTTGCCTACTTTGGCCTCCGAACTCGAAAAATGGAAAAAGCAAGCATCTGAAATAAAAATTTAAAAAAATGCATATGTAAATGTGTTGCCCAATTGAAAAGTTGAGAATTTTACCATTAGCAAGTGGCAAATAAAAAAAGCTTAGCACAAATGACAGTGCAGCCAACATCAAGGCAGTGGATGCCGATCCATGAAGATACACAATGTGTTCGTTACTACTTCATCTCACGAGTATTCTGTGGAAAGAGATAGCAAATGTATGCTGCTGCGTGCATGTTTTTATCTCCAATGTAGATCGTTGTGTGCCAATTTCTAATGTAAAAGGATCCAGTGGCCGGAAGATGAAGTATTGGAAAAATGACAGAATTCGACACTCCCTTAGAGACTTGCATTCAGTCTCTTATTACCAATAGGACGCCTTGTCGGAACTAGTAAAATATACCCTAGTGGTAAAATGCAGAACAAACAGATTTTGAAAACTATAAAAACTTTTTTGTTTGAGTCCTCGGGTGTAATGTCAAGTGTCTATTAAATTGTTGTTGTGATATTTTTTCGAGGGTTTTAGAAACATCATTTCCACTTGTCATATTAAACCCTAGATAAAACGACACCTGCCGACGGGTTTGGCCACTAATTTCCTGCTTGACTGAGCACCCGGAAATTAGAGAACATCATAAAGAATGAGTGTCCTTAATCATAATACGGCCTCGATGGGAAATTTGTGTCATATTTGAAATTGAAATAGTCGTTATAGAAGTTTATTATGACGCCCCCTTGGTGTGCTCGAGGCCGTCGATCGATCACGCCGAACACACAAACGGATAAAGAATGAGTAAAGATTTGATTACACAGCATCATCGATATTTTTCTCACACAACTTTTTCAAATGTCACGGACATTTAACATCACGATTCACCCATTTGTTTTACCGATTGTGTCATAAGCTTACCTCTTAAGGTTGTATATGACTCGAGTAAAAACCCGTCACCACCTTGACGGATCATGGTGACGTGCGTGTCCGCCCTCGCATCACTGCCAGAAGATGCGGGAAAGGAGAAGAAGAAAATAAAACCGCAATAGCGACAACTGGTGACAGAATTGTTAAACTTGTAATTAAAGATTCAAAGGGTGTGGTGGCCGCGTGCGCTGTCACGTGATGTAGAACACCTGCCAAAAGCCTTTTGGGGATTGTTCATACACGTTATCAATAAAAATTAGCCGCAGGTTTAGGCGGGGTGTGCCTTCACCTTGCTCTAAATTGATCGTTGAGTTTTTTTTTTAACTTTATTTTTCATAATATATTCAAATTTTGTGCAAAATTGTCAGGGATTGGCTCAAATGGGGCAGTGACAAAAAAATAGGAGGGAATCATCACGAAGTTTATCACGTGTTGGGCGTGAAATTAGGTCAATGGGGAGTCGGAGACATAGGTACCAAGGAAGGGTGCTGCCCTTGAACTTGCCAAGGACTTTATTGGCCGAAAGGATTTTTTAAAATTAAATAACATGAAAAATGTTATTGGAGACACGTGCAACATCGCTGAAATTGGTTTTATTTCTTTTTAAAAAAAAACGATTTGGTCACGATTTTCTCAACTGTCAACTTAATCCCTTAGCGTAAATGGGTTTTTAAAGTTCACTTGCCAACTTTATGTCAAGTGCAGGGAAAAGTAAAAATCTTCCTAAAAGAGTGCAAGTTCTCGGACAGAAAGTCGATCATATATTTTTTAGACTTGTCTCGGAACAAGATTTTTCGTATCCCTTGACCTACTTCACATACCATATTTTTTACAAAACTCCTTACTTTGGTTGCCGTGACAGTGGCTCGCATCAATGTTTTCGATCTATTAAAAAAAAAAAAAAAATTGATAAGTTTTCTTTTGATTTTTCATATTTACTTCCGAAACATCCTTGTAAATGCAACATTTTTATTTATTACCTTTTTTTTTCATTTACTTAGTATATTAAGTATATTTAAATTTTCACGTGATGGTCATTCCCATTTTTAGTTATCAAGGTCAAATTTCACAGTCAAGGTAAAATCTTTTTTTTTTGAGTTTTTTTCGATCCTTTGATTCTTATATAAAGAGAGGGGTACGCTTCATTCGGCATCTTAGCCTGCTGAGCTAATCATCTCCAACCTTCAATCATGAACTACTTGGTAAGTAGAATTTTCTATCTTCATTGCAGTTGAACGCTATTGAAGCAAACTTGCAGCTTTTCAGCGTTTTACCTGTATTTAAGAATCTAGAATAATTTTAAAATATTTTTCTCAGTTGTTTTTGGTCGTTCTCTTGGTGGCTTTGGCTATTGCCTCTGCCCAATACTACTATGCTTCATATGCCAGGCCATATGCCTATGGTGTAGGCTACCCCGCTCACTACGGCGGATACTATTATGGACGCTAAATTTGCCACTGCCTGATTGTAAGTATATTGAAGATTATTTCTGAGACGGGACTTAGTATGTTTTATTTTTCAGGAACCCGTCCTGCCCTTTTGGTCCAACAGTTTGCATCACGGATTATTTTTGTTTTGTTTTCCATTCATTTTCTGTTCATAACTTGTTCAAAATTGTTGTAAAAATTTTAGTTGCTCTATAAGATGTAGTTTATATCGGTGTTAATAAAACAAAAACAGCTTTCGCTAATACTTTAGTTGTTATTTTTTGTTCGCGGCGAAACTTTGCGGAAATGGGAGTCACGTTTTGCAGGAAATTAAAAAAATTGAATGTGAATTGAGTCAAATATGCAAATAGGAAAAAAAATGTTTGTCCAATTTTTTTGGTGTCCTTGTAAAATTTGATGGGCACCAAGGCCTTTTTGTTAATTGCATCCATTGCCACTGGAAAATCTTATTAGCTTTTTACGTAATGTTATGTCTCACGTCTGGGATTTATTAAAATTTAATATTTAGTTGTCACTTGAACTGTCTGCAATGAAAGTGATATTTAAGGTCATTACGAAATTGACTGCACTTCCAAGTGATAAAAAATGTAACTCCTTATTAAAATTCTAATTGAATATTTACGTAGATTAAAGTGAAGAGAAAAAAATTAGGGCTTAAGTGAAAGCAGGGAAAAAATTGAATTTATTTTAGGACCTTAGTTAATGAAACGTGACTAAACTGCTTATTTTATCCAGGAGCCTCCATCAATTTTCTTATAAATTGCTATTTTAAAAAAAAAAAATCGTTTTAATGCGTGTGAAATGAACTTCCCGGTTCATAATTTGTGTAAAAAAAATTTAATTTTTTAATAATTATAAGTTGATATCTAAAAACCTAATATATTAATCTATATGTACAGAAGTACAGCATACATGCTTGAGTTAGTGTGCATTTAAATTATTCAATTAAAAAAGAATGTTTTCTGTTGAAGGTAGAAATTATTTATATTCCAATTTGTTGTAAAATGTAGAAATAAATGTTCGGGGTTCCTGCAAAAGATGAATGACCTTGAAAGTTAATGAAATATGTACGTACTATTTCATCCAGTTTTAATCTAAAGTGGACAATATAAATATGTCAATTTTATTAAAGGATAAGGTAGTTTCTTCTCACCGGAAACTATTCAATTTAATTTTATATGTATAAAAACAAACGAAAAAAGCGTAGAAATTTTTTGTTTGCATTTTTACATAACATTTTTGAATGTTTTTAATGACTCACTTTTGATTTTATGTTCAGAAAAATCGAACTCACGTAGCAAATATCCATGAGTTTTATTACCTGTATTGGCGTCGCCCAAATGTCGTTTAAAGTTTGAAAAATTGTCTTGTCATTCCACTTATTGTAGATTTACAACTTCAGCAGATGAATTTTGTGCCCTTGGATTGCTCAAACTGCCATTTAATTTATACTATATAGGGAAAGTTTTTTCCAAAAAAAAAAAATTTATACTTCCTTGCAATGCGTTTTCCAAAACTGGAACGAAGCACTTGAAAATTCAATAAATCATTTATGCCTTCAAGTTGAAGATGAACTCATTTACTTTCGATTTCTTTTTTTCCCGAGCGTTTACTTCGTCATTCTGTCAAACCTGCATTGTCAATTGAGTGAAATTTCCTGGCAATTAGTATTCAAAAGATTAATCGCGACAATTAAATTTCCATGGCAAAAAAAATCGATCGAAAAACAACGATTAGGGTGCTAAACTTAACTGTCAAAGTTTGACGCTTGCGCACAAACTACATGTGTATGTATGACTTGTTTTCTTTATCCACACCATTGGAAAATTTCAGGTTTAACCACTTGTGCCCTTCACTTTAGTTGCCGCCCCACATTGACTTTCAAGGACCCATAAAAGATATAAAAGCAGTCGACTTTGCCACAACAGACATCCATTTTTCTAACGTTGCAATCGTTAGGTCTACTCAAACTCTCCCATTACAATGAAGGCTTTGGTAAGCATGTTTTCATTTTTAACATTGTGTATCCATTTTTGTTTACATTGTGACTTTTCTTTATACCAGTTGTTTCTCCTCGCTCTCTTGGTCCTCATGGTTGTGGCTTCGGCCCAATACTATGGAAGATACGGCTATGGTGGCTATGGGCATGGCTTGGGCTATGGCTATCCAGCCTACGGTCTTGGCTACCGCGGCTATTACTATGGATAGATTCGACCAAATGACTGCATTTCCGGCTCTGTCGAGGCATGTTACATATTTGGTCGTGTAGTTTAAATTTTTAATAATGTTTTTTCTTATTGTAGATGTTCTTTCATTCGGTCTCATTTCTCCTCAGCTTGTAGATCCGCAAAACAAATAATGTAAAAAAAAAAAAATTGTTTGCTTTCCGTGGCTTATTAAAACTTTTAAAAACGTAAACATGTCTCGACTGTTTTATTTTCTTGCTGCGCTACGCTATTTTGGTGAATACAAATTGATAAATTCAGATTTGATCAACACCGGTAAAGCGAAAAACGAGTTAATTGCAGAAAAGCCGAACCATCGTGCGGAGTTTTTCATCGCATTGCATTAAACATTAGTTTTAATAGTCAATTAATTTTGAAACCTTTAACAACACAAAAACAAGTTCTTAATTCTTTATTTTTTAAAAATAATCCTTTAATTATAGTAATTGTAATTTGTAAATATAAAAATTGAACCGGTTAGATAGAAAAAAAAGGGTTTATTCTAAATATTTTACGTATGTAGTTAATTTTGTTGAGACAAGGTCGAATTTAATCGATCATAAATTAAATTAAACTCTTGATGCAATTCTCTATACATAATTTGGGATATTTTATTTGAACTTTGATTAAACCGAGGAAAATAAAATGAACCAATAAACGTTTGAAAACGGAATGAGGAGACCTCAATTTTTAATTAATCAGTAAAATTCGTGGAGTCCAAGCCACCAAACCAATTTACAGAAATAGATAGAATAAATTATTATTATCATTATTGTTTATTATAATATTATTATTATTGTGTGTCTCTCTGTACAAAGACGCATTAAAGCGTCTCAACAACTCGGGCTCGCATTTGGGCCCGTGATTTGAGCCATGCCCCAGGGAATAAAAAGCTACGGCACTCGTCTACGGGGACTCGGAACGGGGCTACCCCCGACGGACGAGCCGAAGGGCGGGCAACTTTGCTCTGATGGACGCTGCTCTTGCTTGTGCAGATTCTGATTCGTATTTTTGAATGTTGAAAGGGACGATTCATTTGCACCATAAGGATAAAAAGATGGCAACGACGACCGTTGCAAGGGCGCAATGGCAGCCTACAAATTGGAAACATAACGAAATTGACATGTCACGTTCTAACGACACAATCGACATCTTACAAAGGGCAGCGTCAGGGGAACCGCGAACACGTTTGATTGTGTAAGGATCTGAAAGGAGGATTTTCAAAAAAGAAAAAAAAAAATATGTGTGAATCCGGAAAGCAGAGGAAGAATAAAGAGCAGTTTCGATCGATCTGTCAATCACCTTCGTGGCTTTTGAACTGGTAAAATGCTTCAAAGCCAGTTCCGTCAAATTTGTCATTGGATTTAAAAGTAACGCGAAAGTAATCGCCCTCCGATACGATCACATTGGGTTTCTTCATGCCACAATGCCGAGGAATTTTACGATCTACGGTTTTAAAATTGGAGAACTCTACGTAATCGCTAGCCGTGATGGATGTACACCTAAATAAAACAATTCATTCTCAATTCCAACTTTTGCATTTCTCCAAAAATTCCTTACGGCGTCACTCCTTCCACGTCAAAGTAAGGAAACGTAATTCTTACACGTTCGTTAGGTCGGCCGTAAAAAAAATAATGACATTCAATATCACGTGGATAGTAGCCAGGGTAATTTGGCGTCGTGAAACTTCCGTTCATGGCTTCGCTGCTGTTGTAAATGAAGCCACAAACTGACAAGCAAAGAATTCAATTGACAGCATAAGAGAATTTCTTAAACAAATTTGTAGATTAAAAATCTGACAGGTAATTTTTTTTAATTACCTGATTGTGGATCCTGACGTCCCGAACTGATACCAAAATCTATATTAAAAAAAGGTTAATTAGATTATCTTTATAATAAAAAAAATTAACTGTCAATATTAGAACTTAATATTTAAAATCTACCAGCCATACGGAATTGTAACATTTAATAACAAACAACCTTCTTTGGCCACTCCTCCTTTTTTTTTTTTTTAAACTTATTTACATTATTCGTGCTGGTTTTTGTTTTCGGTGCTTTATTTTTTAAAATTGAAAATTCCTTTTACGGAATCAAGTCAAGTGTTAAGGTTAACGAGTTTGATATTTACTCGTGACGAATCTATAAATGGCGCGAAATCCTTTTTCTTGACCGACGGATTGAGCATGGAATTCAATGGTTAAAGCAGGACCGTTGGACATAAGTTGAGGTGGAATTTTGTGCCCGCAGAAATTGTCCACTCGTTCAGTTTTCCCATTAATGTAGACAAACACCATGACGACATCAACGTACTCGCAACTGCCATAATAAATGTAATGAAATTCCAAAAATCCCACGTCCTCAAATTCTTTTTCTCTACTCACTCCGGACTAATTTCGTCAGCAGCCATATGCAAATCAAACTCTGTGAACAATATTTGCACCCGTTCTTTCCCGTGACCAGTAAAATTGTACGTACAGTGTACATTCGCCGGGTATGGACGCGGGAAATTGGGACTTGTAATCGTTCCATTTTTGGACTGATCGCTCGTAATCCTTTCGTTGCATTCAACAGCTTTAATAAAAAAGGAAAAAGGTCATTTAGAATCTCAAACATGAACAACTTCCTTCCCGAGGTAACGACATGCAATGCCGATGGTCGCACGGGGAGGAAATGACAATTAAACATAACGACAAAATGGCCGACAACGACCCAAACACAATCTCCGGTACAACCAAACTAATAATAATAAAAAAAAAAAAAAATTAAAATAGTAACGTGAGATTTTTTAATGAGCGCTAATGAATATCGATTGAAACTAACCCGCATGTCAAATGGTTGGAATGAGTTGAGAGGGTTGAGAGGGTTGAGGTGGTACTACAACTACTGGCATTTGCACTTGATTGAAGAAATCCCGTTTTTCTAGAGCACAATACCTTGCGATCTGGTCGGTTCCCTACGGGCGCAACCGACACCCATCAACAACACAGACACCATACACAAACGCACACAAATGAGGTCCATGGCACAAACTGGGAGGAGGACTAGGAAACGCCCACTCGTTGTGGCCTGCTGAGCGTGCGGATGAGGGCGCAATGCGTCGTCTAGGCAACCAGATCTAACGAGACCGATCGATAAACGGACCCTCTGGTCGTTGCCCTAGCAACTCCTTTTTTCTTCATTTTACTCCCCCTTTCCCACCGGCACTTCAAAGACAGACATCTTTTTTCCCACATTTTTTTTATATATATAATCAAATAAACGTAAAAATAAAAAAATTTTCCTTCCTAGTAACTGCTGACGCCAACATCACGAAGACGAGAACGGTGACGTGTAATCTTTCACTAAGTTTGTCGGCTGAGATTACTCGTTTGACACATCCAATTAACGAGGAGAGAGAGAGAGAGAGAGAGCACGAGAAAAGTAAATAAAAAAAAATCAACATAGCGACACGCGCCATCTGGTGAGAGAAATCAGTACTTGAGAGATGCAACATCCAGCAAGCAGCATCCAATGATGCCGCCCTGGCGGAATTTGACGGAAACCCATCAAAGAAGGGGTTAATGCCATAGTATGTGGAATGTGGTCACGTGTTCTCACCTCTTTCACCTCGGACTTAATTATCTCGGAGGTAATTAACATTCTTTGTCGCGTTTTCGTCATCGATTCGTTGGCGTTCTTTTCTTGTTGGTAATTACATTTCAGCTTGATCGATGTCCGTGGGCCAAACCACAACTCCCACGCGCTTCCGTTTTTCCTCTTACCTGAGTCCTTTCGAGGTGTAGCCACGCCCTTTTCTTCTTCTTGTTTGTCGTCGCTGCTTTTGTCGGGTTCTGTAGCCCAGTAAATGATGCGTCATTCAACTTTTTTTTTTTCTAAATTTTTTTTTTTTTTTTTTTTTTTTATATAAATGGGAGTAGGAAGTTTTGTTACCAGTGGACGGTATTTCGATGACATCGTCTTCAAAAGTGGTGAGAGCCTTTTCGTCATCAAAGATGTATCTGGCCTCGAAGCCCTGACCAGGGTCATGACTCCGACTGGAGAACTCAATGTAGAGTTCGGCTCCCGTGGACACTATTTGCACCATAGTGTTGGAATTGCATAATTGAGCGATGACTGGAGAGGCAGCGTCTTTCCCGTCGTGCACGACGATGTCTTCGGGGCTGTATAAACAACTAGAGTCGCCTTGACGTAGAGAGACTTTGTCGAACACGATGCGCACTCGCTCCCCGAATTGGCCGAGGAAACGGTACGAACAGCGGGAATATTTTGGGTAATTGCTAGGGTAACGGGGGGAATAGAAACGGCCTCTGGACGAGTGGGTATGATTTTCACTCAGGAATTGGTAGTCGCATTCGGTGCCGGGAATTAGTTCGCCGTCGATGAGGAAGGCTTCTGCGAAAAAAAAAAAGTTCGTTTTTATATTTCTTTATATTCAAATTGTATCGATGTTTTTTAAATATATGAAAATAACGGTTGTTTTAACGTAAACAAAACAAAATTCACAGTTTCTATAGGAACGAGGTAATTGGGCTTTTTCAGTTTTAACGAGGCAATTACGACGGAACCAATCAGTATGTCAAAGAATTGTAGGAAAAATAAACAAGTGAAAAAGAAAAGCAAAACTCACTTCTACTTAGGAATTTGTAGGTGCCTTTAAAACCTGTGTGGTTGCTATGACGCCAATCGGAATGAAATTCAAAAATTAAAGTGCTGTTTGAAGAATAGTGAGTTCGTTCGATGTCGGCCAACGTGCCGCATAAAACTCCGTTCCATCGGCTATATTCGTTCACCTTCGCTTCTTGTAGGTGTAAAAATAGTTTGACGAAATCACCGAATACGCAACTGTGAATCAAAGTAATTAAAAATTAATAATTATTTTTTTTTAGCTAAAAAAAGATTTATAAATAAGAAAGAATTTTAATAAAAGGAGCGCTGCTTGGCGACACATTGTGTGTTCATTTTTTTTCTTTCTAAATACAACAGCAAACACAAAATGGTAAATATTAATTTTTAATTGAGGACATCAAAGTGAAAGGAAAGCGCTTCCCCGTGCACAATGTTATAAAGATAATGGAAAGCGCTTAACGTGATTTTTATTTTTTTAAATTTTTTTTTTTTTTTAAGTCAAACATTCGGTAATTTTAAATGCATGTAAACGTCAATTATGAAATTTGGGATGAAAATGAAATGATGTAAATAGTTTGACCGTTAAAAATTTACATGTCATAATAGCTGAGCCTATTGCTCGTAGGTTAATCCGCAAATTTTATTACTGTGAGCGTTAGGCTTACGGTTACGATCGTTTGCAGGTAAATTATTTAAATTTCCATATCAGAATGAAATTTTGAAAGAGATTCACGTTGACGTCCTCTTGAGGAAAAAAAAATTTAAATTTAGACTTTTGTGATATAAGCAAAAAAAAAAATCTCATCACCCCACCCACCCCTTTGCTAGAAAAAAAAAAATAAGCCAAATGCTTAGGGGTTAGAGTCGAAACTAAGTTTACGTTTCTATAAGATTTTTCTTCTTTGAGATTTTTTTAAAAATCAAAAAAATGAAATTTAGCTTACGATTTCAATTTTCATGAAAGATGTAATTTCACAGTGTGTGCTTTATTACTAATTGGTTTTTCTATTTAAATCTTGTAAAGAACCGAATTGTAAAGTTTTGTCTTTAAATAGTAGTTAAACTTGAGTGTGTCTTTAAATATTGATGAAAAATGTTATTTGACCTGAATTTAGAATGATCTTTTAAAAAAAAAGAAGAAAATAAAAGGGAAAACCTACTCCATATTATCGATGCGCTGCAAATCGAAATCGTCAAAAGTGAGCTGAATAATCTCGTCCTGATGACCGAGAAAGGTGTAAAGAAGGCAGTTGATGTTGTCTTCGTAGGGAATGGGAAAATTGGGCGAGGTGAACACGCCCTCATTGCGCCCATGGCTCCCGTCGAAAACGATGCACTCGCAGCCTTAGGTAAAAACAACAAAGACGAAATCAAATTCACTTGCAACAATCACCAGAGAAATTCCAGTGCTACACCACTAATTGGCCCATCGCCCTTTTCCTTGATTTTTTTTCCTTCTCAACTGCTTTACCCATTCATGGCACCGGAAATTGGAAAATGAAGACTGCTTGTCCAGGCGCAGGTGCGCCTTCCTAATTGGAAGCCAATTTGAAACGCATCTACCTGTGCTTATTTTGTCCGGTTGTTTTGTTTGTCGCTACTAATTAAATACTCACTCGTCACCGATTATTAGCATAATTACGTCGTGCACCGCGTCGTTGCGAGGTGCGTAATTTTTTCTTTCCTTCTTTTTCTTACGTCGTTTTACGTAATTGGGTCGTTGTCTTTCGCTCAACCTCCTCATTAGCAGAGATGAACGCAGACCACCAGGGCCACAGACAAAAACCAAAACTGCGTTCGTCTCTTGGGAAAACAAAACCACGCGCCTCCTCCCCACGCCACCTTGCGAGTCAAGTGGGCAGTCAGCGCCTCGTTGCGTTCAAATAATTTCTCTCTCATTTGCGACTTCTCCGGCGATAGCTTGGATAAACCCGAGGATTTTGCGGTTGCAGGTTTCAAATTTGAACAAAAAATAGGGTGTAATAATGAGGATTTATGATGTCACGTAGGACGGCATTAAGGTCAACTGAGGAATCAGCAATATAATTTTGAATTGTAAGTAATAAATAAAACAAAATGAGTATTTAATAGCGCCACACCTGACAAATTTGTGAACGTTTCAAAAATGGCGGGTTACATCAATTGATGAGTCCATTTTCCGCATTCCACACATTTTTCCAAGTGGTTCGCCGTGAAATTTTAACCCTTTTTCACCGGTGTTTAAAACTGATGACGTCATTGCAAAGATGAATTGCATCCGGCGCTCGATCGATACGCAACTCCCCTTCTTTGGTTCCTCTCTCCATTTTGGTTTGTTAATGAGACGACGCCACAAATAGTGTCCTGCCTCGAGCAGGATCAATCAATCAATTAAGGAGGACTCTTTTTTTTTTTTTTCTGTTTTAATGTCGTGTAATTCGAACAGCCAAGTTCGAAAGGAAAACGTCTTGTCCTTCAGCGTCACTCGTTTGTCGAGCGCCCCGAGGGGAGGATTTCTGTCTTTGTGAAAGATTTTTTCCCCTTTTTATCCCACCACCCTCTTTGCCGCGCGTCATCAGCTAATGGAACGAGATGCAAAACGACGCAAACACACAAAAGTGAAGAGGTGTCATCTAAAAAAATTGGAATTCACAAGACGCCCATTTCATTAGACCGCCTACACCAAGGTCACGTGCTAGTTGGTTTTAAAATAAAAAAGCAGGAGAATAAAAAGTGGGGGAATGCAATAAAAGCTTACATTTCTAGGGACGTCTTTGTCGTCAATATTTACACGAAAAACAAACGAACGACAGACTTTAGGGAGGGAAAAGAAAGAGCTAAGTCACGTGCAAAGACACCTCTCACGTGATAAAAGAAAAACGCCGGGTTTGTAAAATGGGAGGAAAAGAATGAGAGTTGGAAATAAAGTGAAAACTCTGGAAACAAATGACGGCTTCACTGCACAACAACAAAGTAAAAAGGAATCTCGGAACGATTTACACCGACCGGAAAAACACCTGAACGAACACGAAAACTAATGCTGAAGGGAGGGGATAAAGAACGAACGCACTTACCAGGATTGACAGCTTGGGCGCACAGGAAAAAGAGACGCGAGAGTAGAAGAAGAAACACAATCAAACCCATCTAAAAAGAATAAAGAAAAAATTGGACAACAAACAAGATTAAAAAAAAAAAAAATTTTTTTTTTTTTTTTTTTACTCAAGTTTGACATAAAAAATGAAATTGACACTTCATTCAAAACACCACGTAACAATCCCCGGAGAAAAACGACAATTCCCTCAATCAGTTCACCAACCCCATTTCCCGCAACACTGTTTTTTTTTTTTTGTTTTTCTTTCGTGGTTGGCAGACTCTTTTTACGCCTTTCTTTTCCTCCTTTTACGCGTTTCTCACCTTTTGGAAACAAAGAAAAAAAAAGCCGGGTCGAAGGTGAGTTGGTGCGATTCGTTTTTATCGGCGATTGAGTCGGGCGTTCCTACTGCACAGGCGGATGAATAATTCACACTCACCTCAAACCCTGGGGGCCACTCACCCTCCCCATCCCCAACATGCCGTACACACGAATGCACTCCGAAATTCCAAACGGGGGAAAAAAAAAATAAAAAGAGGGGGCGGATTAATAAATGAAGAGCGGATTAAAGAAGGAGGACTCGGATGACGTCACAAACTGAATAGTTGTCATGGAAACGAAATGCAATTTACCGGGGAATTTCTTAGCTCCCCCCCCCCGGACATTTTTTTTTTTTTTTTGTTAACTTGACTGACCTCATCCTCTTCGGGAACAACGCCAACAACTGTGTTGGCCGTCTCCGACTTAATCCATTAACCTGAGGTGCACTGTGTGTGCAAACGCTTACTCATGGCCGTGTTTGAAATTCAAATTGGTGTGAACGGAGCCTGACGTAAGCGCACTGGGAGATTGTACGGGGTGTAGTTGAGGCAAAGTCTCGTGGGCGCCAGCGTCGAGTGAGGCGGACTCGCGGTCCGTGATTTGCTGCTCCGTTGCTGGTTGGCTGTGAATGCCAATTGCAACGTTTGTCGGGCAATGTTTGGGTAGTCTAAGCAGGTAGGGCCAGGTGTGTTTGGTCAATTAAGTACAAATGTAATTAGAGCGGTTGGTTTGAAAGAGTGCGCGGCTCGTGTTTCGCTGGATGATGTCGCAAATTGATCACCGTTTTAATTGATTGGTCGCGCGAGCCGAGTAAAACGGCTGAGCTCAGCGTGTTTGGGTATAAAAAAAAGTAGAAAAGGGCGAGGGAAGGATTAGGAAGAATCAGCCTCGTTATTGCATCGAGTGGATTCGGAGAGTAGCGTTAATGAGACGGCGACGTAGTGATGTCATCACTCGCAGGTGATTAATGAGAGCGTCGCCATGTTGGCCAATTGTCCTAGGCATCGTGTGCACGTGCACTCGTCTCGTTTTTCTGACACGCGTCCTTATCAGCGCCCTCTGGCCCCGGGCGAAGCGGCGGCGGATCAATAAACAATGGCGCGTGCACGAGGAACGAGATCGCCCTTACGAGGACGACGTCCCGTCGCTTAGCAACCAGCCTCGGCGATCAATGGTCAGCTTAAGCGCCTCGGCTAATCCCAGGAAGCAAAGGGTTAAACCGAGAATCGCAAGCGCCCATCACCACCCCGGCCGGCGTTTATTGAGTCGTTGCCATAGCGACCCCTCTTCGCCTCACCACCTGCTTCCATGAGTCCGCACGCCGACACATCAACCGAGGCAAATTTTCTACGCTCACACGAATAGAATTGTCATCCGAGTTGAAAAAGAAGGAGTGCAAAAAAGACGTTTGGCTAAAATTTAAAAACTCTCATTGTAAACACTTTAATAATGATCGTATCTGGTTGTGTGTGATTATATGTGCAAATTTGTTTTAAGCTTGGTTTTGATAAAGAGCAGAAAATTTCGTTAGCGCCAAAAGGGCGCGTGCAAACAGTAGCAGTCCATCAAAACGAAATTGAGACACACCGCCCACTGATCACACACCGTCACACTCACACGCACCACTGACCAATTTAATTTCAGACGCCACACGGCGACAACCTAACAAACAAATGACGTCACACTATAAGAATGGAAAAAGAAAACTCACCTCACTCCGTTCAACTCACATGGCAAAAGGAACAACAACAACAATAACAACATCGGTCGACCTCCTGCAAATATAAAATATTTATAAACAAAACACTCTAATTAGCTATGTTTTTATAAGAAAAAAAAAAAATAAAAATAAAATGGGGGAAAATAGAGTCGAGTCCATTCCCTTTATTTCGTTTCTGACATAAAAGTCGGAGGGAAGGAAGTGGAAGGGAAGAGCGATCGATAGAACCAACATCCAACGAATAAAGTGTATTTCACACTGAATGCGCCCCAACACTTAAATAAACTTGTACGAATTTTTGCCAACGTCAAAATGGGGCCAAAGGTGTGCGCCGTGGGGCCATCATGCTCTATTCTTCCCGTCCTCATCACCCGGCAATACCGCCAACACTAGAACGTAAGAGCAGCGGCAACAACATCGATGAAACTCATTGCTGCGACCACTCGCAAATATCCCCAGGAAAAATGACGACGTCAGAAATTCCAGCGACACATTCATCAACGCACGCGTCTCACTCCGACGCCCACGCATCGACCACCATACCATCAAAAAAAAAAAAAAAAGTGAAAAAAAGAAGGAAAAAAAAAAACGATGTGCCGAGTTGAATTTGGCGCCAATCAAAATTGCGAAGAGGGGGGAATAGAAGAGGGTGCGCAAAGGTGATTTCCCCAGGTGACCACAAACGACATCATCACAAAAGAGACGAAAACTCAACATTGCTAATTCCAAGTTCTTGCCACTTCTTTGCCTGTGCTCAACCTCCACATCCCTCCCACCCAAACACATCAAACCCTACACAACACTCGAACGCCGAACGCGTGCCTCGGACGAAACCCAAATGCACCTGACAAACTCCCACGCTCGTAATGTATGAAAAAATGAGTAAGGGGAAAAAAAAGGGCCGCATCGTATCTCACTTACAGCTCGCTTGAGGACGAAAAAATATTCAGGCTGTAGAAAAAAATATCGATTTTAGTAAGAAGAACAAGTCGATCAAATGAGAGCCTGGGATGAGGATGGAGAGAAAGAGATGAAAGATGAGAGAGTGCGGTCACGTGGCACGGCGCCATTTTATATTGAGTTTGTATTAGGTCAGAGTTCAATGAACAAGGCGATTGGAAATTGACTCGATCCCAAGGAATTCCCAACATCAACCACAAAATGGATCAATAACCCGGGGGGAAAATGAACTTGACGACTGACAACTAGATCCGCATCCTTTCTCTGATTTGAATTCACAGGGGAATATGTAAAAAGGCAAAAATGAAAACAACTTACCCAGTTAAAGAAGCGCACAGGGAAATGAAAATGGCAAATCCAGGGGCGCCTCCAACCGACGAGAGACAAGAGGCGCCCACGCTCCGCGCCAGTACCACCACACTCCGCCGACAGAGAAACGAAAGAGAGGGAAGAGGGTGCCAGCAAGGCCACCGATTGTGGCGCCACAACCCACACTCGCGACAAAAATGAAAACTACTTGAGGAATGAAAATCAATGTGTTCGCGAAAAAAAAAAATCACTGACACTCAGAAATGAAGACGACAAACAATTGTTAGTAGTGCGATCATTTTATTCATCCATCGTAATCATTAACTAAGAAATGGAAAATGAAAGTTGCTTTCTTCCGGTCGACTAACTGTGATGACGCCACACGAGTTTTCGGATCAGAATTTACACGCGGAGAACGGATTATAATACTTCCAAATAAGGTAGCTAATAAAATAGGTGTAAACTTCACATAACATAATATTTTAGTTTTTAAAAGAAAAACCGACTTATCATTTTGTTATCCAACTTATTCTTATCAGAATGAGACAAAAGTTCGCGCAGAAATGACATCAGATATTTGAACACGTACCGATGAACTACGGGAATTTCGGCTAAGAGCTTAATTTTCTTTCATTAAAATTAAATAATTCGTTACAGCCAAATAATTTTTTTCATTACCTGTTTACAATTCACGTAATTATTGGCATTCTCAAGACATTTGGTATAGAATGAAAATGGGATGACTGGTTCTGGAAGTGCCTCTAAAAACATGAGAAGCGCTTCTGCTACGGAATGGCAACTCCCAGCTAAAGTTAATTAAAGAAACTACAAAAACATCTTGTCACAAAAGACCGTGAAATATTAAAAGGATACGTATTATATTGGGTATACCCGTGTCTAAATATTCTCGAATTTGTTGAATCTCGGAATGAAGCCCTGGTTGTTCGAATAAATGTTCCTAAAAATACATATCACTTTTCATTTCAAATACAGGTTCATTTTAGTGAAAGCATTTCGCACTTGATGCAATGCATATTTATACAAATGGCTAACCAATAACCAAATTTCTTTAGGAACGTCATACGAATCGGTTGAAGGCTCATCTTCAGGTATATTAGAATCCTGCATCAAAAATAACTTTTTTAATCGTGTTTTTTTTAAGCAATTGGAAAAAAATAATTCACCACATCAATAAGTTTTTCCACAGGAGTTTGTCGAATAAAGCCTTTCATCTGAACTAGTCGCTCTAAATTAATCCCAAAGCAAGTAGGTTCGTATGTACCACTTACAGTAATGTATGACAATAAGAAAAAATAATAAGTTGTAAAAAATTAAAATTAAAGATTATGTAAAAGGATATGAAAATATCTTTTCCACCATCTAAATGAAGCACCAAAATATCGTATATTTTGTCCTGAGCAGTATTCAATTGCGATACAGTAAATTTATCAATGTAAACTTCCAATTCAATATCACATTTCTCCCCTAAGAAAAGTACTTAAAAAAAAATTTCAATAACAGAAAAATGTGTTCCCCTTACCCGGTTTGATGAACTCCGTATACGGCTTAATTTTGAGCCATTCTTTGCAAAAAGAGAAATCATTGAGTTTCTTAATAAACTCAAATTTCACAGGAACCTGAATTAAAACTACCACTTAAAAGACTGGTCTCATACGTTTCAAATGTCATTTACTTGTCCAGTATTAGCGATTGTCAGATATCGAAGTTGAGACTCCAAGAAACGAAGTTTATCAAACGTTATCTCTGTACTGTCAACTGCCACTTGAGGTAAAAATTCGTTCTCCAGTTTGTCCAATTTCTTCATCACATCTTCATAGATTTTACGATATTTAACTGTATCCACTACTTTAATCTACGAGAAATTTCAATTTTAAACCCAAGTTCCGTCGTTACCAAGCTAAAACTTACGCCAGATTCGAAAGTGCAAGTGACAGGTTTGTGATCGCTAATACGTAAAGATTTATGGCTTTTGTAAGTTATTAACTTGATGTTCTCTCCCTTCCACAATACACGATCGCACCATGCAGGTGTACGACACTTATCACTACAACCATAAATTTAAAAAAAAAATCGAAACAATAACAAATTTATCCCCAAATCTTACCTTGTGTCCCAGTTATCGGTGCCCGGATCGTATTTGTAGGTTGGTGGAAAAGTAATTTGACCTTCCTCGAAACCGACGAACACTTTCTTTAAATTACGTTGTTGCCGCAACTTGAAAATAAAATATTATTGTGAGTTCAGTATTTTTTAACACATTATATAAACTCTTACTTGGTCGCTTTCCTGCAGTAACGGATACGCCTTCTCAGAAATAAGGGTTTTCACTATACTTGGGTCTAAATTTATAATTCGATAATTGAGATCACCCAACCAATAAATATGCCTACAGAGCACATTATGTATTATAGTGATTTATATGTTCATATAAGTAAAAAAAAATTACTCATGATTTCTGATGAATTTAGGAGGGGTGAAATGAGTAAATACCATACGAGTGCAAATATCATTGAAATCTTGGTTTCGTCTTTCGCATTCATCAGCATGAGCCGCCAAATGTGAATTTACAAAGCAAAGTGAGGTATTATTTAAATCAAATCGAATAGCTACACCGCCCTTATTTCCCTAAACATTAAAAAACTGTAATACAGCATTCTTCAAATATTTTTAATCAAATTACCATTTTTCCCATGATACCCGTACCAACCGTTTCAGCACACACATTTGTAATATCATTAACATACTTATCCTGTACAAAGACGATTAACATCATGCCCACCAAACGAACCAATTTTAACTGAAACAGACATTTGAATAAAAATAAGAAACTTTGCTTTTGTACATTTTCAAACATAAAATATTAACCTTTTGGTATCGGGCTCTAACATGCAACGCTTTTGTGACTGCTTGCAGCCATTCATCCTCCCGAGGACTATCACTAAATAAATATGCTTCTTTACTCAAATCTAACTCTTGGAATCCTACTGCATAAATATCAGGTGGCTCCTCTGTCCAAGCTAGCCAATCTACAAGAGATTCCGTGGGAGGTTGTCCATTAACATTCCACGTACCGATAAAAAGTCTAAAAATACAATACGGTTGTAAATAAGCATGAAAAGTTAATAAAAACTAAAGTCTCACTTAAATGTGTATACATTGGTATACAACTCTTCTTTCATGGTCATTTGTGCTCTAATAGCACTCTCTCTAGCGGCTAAAGGTGTTGCTCCCATTGCTATACTTTGCCGGGGTAAATGTTTAAAAGAATCGGGGGATTCCAAATCTGGAGGCCTAAAAAAATAAAAGTAATTTTGCAAACTCTTTTTGTAATGATGAGTAAGTATTGCCTTTTATCATTCGAGGAATTATCTTTTGATGGGTGTCTCAATTGTACTTTTTCTTCTTCTTCCGTTGGTTCTGAGAGATTTTAGTTAATAACAACAATCAGTTTTTAAATTCCATCTGTGCAAGTGTGTCATCACCTGTGTAGCCATGTTTAAATGGATCAAATACATCGTCCGCAAAAAGATTATTCGACATTGAAATGTTTTTTTTGTACTTTTGTAGCCAAGAGAAGTCAGCGGGCTTTGTTTGTCTGGAAAACGCTGATGATTATGATGAAAAAAAAAACACGTTTCAATTTTTATAATAGCTTCCAGTTTTGTTATATGTACCTTCTATGGCATTGGTAATTTCTGTAGTAAAATTGGAAATTTCTGGCGAGTGGGAAAGTTCGAAAAGAAAAATTTGCTTGTCATACGACAATTTCAGGGAAATGTCTAAAATTATTAATAAAGTATCACATGAAGTATCAAAGTTTCGTAAAATATTTTATTACCTTTCACGTAATCGTCTACAAGTTCTGCAGTTTGAGAAAAAAAATTATCAGTCAATATTATCTAAAATTATGAATAAAAAATTGATAAATTCTACCCGTTTCAAATTTGAAGTTTGAATCGATTGGAAAAACACCATCCAACTCTACGTCGTAACTAGCACAAATGGGAAAACTGGAGGTAGTAAAAATGAATAGTCTGCAAATAAAAGCACGGATGCATTAACAAATTTGACTGTATAATTAGTAGGAAATGCGTAAATGTAAACACAGTACCCAAACTCATTTTGATGTTCGACAAGTGCTAGGAGCCGTGTAGTTCTGACCCAGACTTCGACGAGTCCGGCTGTAATCGCGTAAAGCTCAAACATTAAGGCATTAAAACTGTGATTGTTCTACTAAAATCTCTACTCAAATTACAAAACAAAGGATATAGTGCGACAATGCTCTAATGAAGACAGCCGACTTTGAACGATGCTCAAATAATCCATTGCCACTTTACGCTCTGGTTTGACCTTACGAGCAACCCTTAGATAAAATACTCATTTGGAAAAATTCTGATGAGGAAACTAGCGTCTAGTGAGGTATATACAATTTTTAATTTAATGAATAACTGATAAGAGACTTATTTGTCGACACGGCTGGTCCCGGAAGCACCGCCCATTATTATTGTAGGAAAGTGTGAAACGTTTCCGTTTCTTACCAGGTTTTAGACTTGATCGAGGTTAAAAATATCGATTCATATTGGTTTATTGTAATTTAATCGGCTTTGTTTGATATTATGATAATTGATATCCCGTTGTCTCCAGTTGTAATCGTTGTTACATAATAATAGTAAGGACTGAAACTTTGGATTTCTGGCACCATTTAAAGTACAGATTTGTCATAAGGTGACGCCACGTGCCGGTTTGAGTCACTTTGGGTTTTATAAAACCCGAGTTGCTGAAAGTGACGTAGGGTCACTTGCTTGTCTTGTCAGCACGTGTTGAGAAGAGAACATTATGGGCGCTATCCAGAGAGTTGTGTAAGTTATTTAAAACGTTTTGTATACATGTGGCTAATATATTTTTCATTTTACGTTTAGTAAACCTAAAACACAACGCGGAAAACGGTTTCTTGTAAATAAAGAGCCGAAGATTACAGAAAATCCCAAGACCACTCTCTTACTACGCGGTGCAAATGCCAGTGGTGTTGGTGTGAACTGCATGAAAGATATTGTACGATTGTTACAAATTTACTTTGTACTAAGAGCTTATTAAATTTTTATATTACAGAGTATGTTGAAAAAACCACACGCAGTGTTTTTCAATAGGAAAAATGACTTGCTTCCTTTCGAAGACGCCAGCAGTCTTGAATTTTTTGCGAATAAAAACGATGCTTCGCTATTCATGATGGCCAATCACAACAAAAAACGGCCTCATAATCTTACTTTTGGACGAATGTACGATCACCGACTGCTTGACATGTTTGAATTAGGGCTAGAAAATTTTGTAGCCTTGAAAGACTTTCATGTAAGAATCTATATTTATTTTATAGACTCGCGTGAAATTTCAATAGATTTTTCTCCTTAAAGGTACCGAAAATTGCAGCAGGCGTAAAGCCGTGTTTACTTTTTACCGGACAAGCTTTCGAAAAAGAAGAAAATTATCAGAGACTGAAGAACTTATTTATTGATTTTTTTCAACGTGAAGAAGTAGATGCTATCAACTTGGAAGGTTTGGAGCATGTTCTGTTATTTGCTGCCTTGGATAGTAAAATCTATTTACGAAGTTATAGGTAGCTACTTTTCAAATTTTATTTTTTGTTTTCTTTAATTAAAAACGTATGATTTCGTCAAAGAGTTGTCATGAAAAAATCTGGATCAAAAACCCCAAGAATTGAGTTGGACGAAATAGGGCCTTCGTTGGACTTGACTATGCGTCGAACCAAACTGGCGTCGCTTGATTTATTCAAAAAGGCCACCAAGCAACCGAAACAAGCTAAGGTATATGACCCATACAACTCTTTCAGAATCTTTATTTTTAAATTAACCGTTTTCTTCCAGGTGAAGAAGGTGAAAAATATCAAGAGAAATCCGTTTGGTACCAAATTAGGACAAATCCATATGGAGCGTCAAGATCTGAATAAATTGCAGCTGCGCAAAATGAAAGGATTGAAAAGACTGACACGTGATGCAAATAAAAAATAAAATTTATATATTAATACGCACTCGAGATTTGGCATACTTTCATAATTAACTATTTGTTAATACAAAACAAACTGTACGCAACTCAAATCTTAATCGCTAACTGCGATTTAACTAGGCCGACACTGAACTTCAGTTGTTTCTCCTCGACTCTCCCCCTCATCGTCCGTGTCTAAAACACCTCGTATTCGATAACCCATGTTCATTAACATGACTTCAAGCGGATCTGCATTCATTCGACGTTGGTTAGCTAAGGCAGCATCCTCTGAATCTTCCACTTCTCGATCATTCTTTTTACCAGTCTATTGAAAAAAAAATATTTTTTAATTATAAGTTCTCTTTTTAAGTAAAAGTTCAAAACTTACCTCTGGCATAGGACTCCATAGTCTTACTACAGGGTCGATCCCACTTGTTGCCAGCAGACAATAGGTTGGATGTGGTTGGAGGCAGTTTACAATGGAATCGTCACCTCGAAGAACCCGCATAATGTTTGTAGAGGTGCGGTCCCAAATAAAAAACGACCCATCGTCTGAACCAGCAACAATGTATTGTCCCTTACTAATAAAAATGTATTTTATAATTATAAATAAATTTTAAAATGGTCAAATTTTTGTCATACCTCCCAAAGAAATTGGCCTCTTTGATATCTGTGGTCGTATTACAGTGTCCACAATATCGAGTTTCATAATCGTAGGAAACTGATCTCCAAAACTCTTCTTGTTTTGAAACGGTTGGTTTTTTATTACGTCTGCTATTTGAACCGAATTCACTTGTTCCCTCGTCCAAGTCTAAAACATTAATCAATGGAAAAAAAATTATTGAAAAATTAATAAAGAAAAACAAAGACCATTCTCCGATTTTGTGGACATGGCAGCTTTAATTTCTCGATCGAGCGCTTCGCACGCATGACTAGTGGCGTGGTCAGGAAATTTACTTTTGAAAATCTTTAGGAAATATTTAAATAATTAATTAATGATTATAAAATTAGATTCGTTCATTTTCAAAGTACTTGAAGACATTCCAATGCTTCCTTAGTATATTGCAACTCGAATAAACATCTTGCCAAGCGAAAATGTGCTTTTAAATGCGCATGATCAAGCATAAGTGCCATGTAGCAATCACGCAGTGCTGCATACACGTCACCATCCCTATACATAATCACAGAAAATTTAACCAACGTGACAACCTCTTCCAAAAGTTACATACCACGTTCTTTTCATATATGCTGCTGCTCTATTAGCATACAGAGCGACCGAATCAGGGCATAAATGAAGAGCTTCATTATATAAACTGATAGCCAACGTGTAGTTTTGTTTTTCAAACACTGCGTTTGCCTTCAATTTGATTAGTTCGCATTTAGGAGGAAGCGATTTTCTGGAAACAAAATTATTTTTAAATTGGAAAAATTTCGGAAAATGTGTTTAATTTTTTACCCCTTTTTGTCTTTGCTCAGAACTGAAGTGGTCGTCGTCAAGGGGCGAGTAGCACCATTGGTCATGCCATTTGAAGAACTCACGCCGTTCAAAGCACTCGTCGATTGAGGAACCGTTACTTTCGTCGAATACGTGTCTATTTAAAAATTGATTGAAAGTCTTGCACTTGAACACGTCAATTTCATTTTACATACCTTTACTAAAACCATTCATTTGTGAGGCAAGTAAGGTTTGGATGTCAAAAATTTTTGGGCGACGAGTATGATTAACATTGAATAAATAAATCTGTTCACCACCTAAATTGACTAACAGTTCGCTACCATCAGGGCTAAAAGTCAAAAACGTCGAAGCAAGAGTTCGATAACGTTTCTTGTAATCTTGTTGCTTTATGGGTAAATGACCTTAAAAAATTTATTCTTCAATCAATAAACGTTTTTCTTTCTTACAAAAATGAAGAAAAATTACCTGCAACGAAATATTGGACACAGCCTAATGGCAAATTATCTTCCTCCCCGTTTTCGGCACGTGAAATATAAGGCCGCTCCCAAGGAGAACGTGCATGATCAGGATACTAAAAATAATTACATTTTTAACCAAAACTTAATAAATTTGTATCGTGAACGTTACTTTTATAGTGGAGGGAGTAATCATTCTTCTATCGTACAGTCGAACATACGGATCATTGGCACCAACAGCCAATAACTCAGGTCGCAGAGGATTGATAGCTAAACATTTAGCTTCGGCACTCTTTCCCAAATGATTTAATAAATTAATCAACACATTATTACAGGTATTTGTACACGTGTGAGGTGTTCGCATGTCAAATTGCCTGTGAAGAGAGAAATTAACGTTTTATTTAAAGATAAATTGAGTTTTAAATTCATCCTACATGATTAGTCCATCTTCAGCTGCACTCCAAAAAAGAAAAGGAATATTTGGAGCCGTGGCAATTCTTTTGACACGGCCAGCATGACATGAACAGACTTGAGTAGTTTCGCTTAGGTTCAAATCATGCACACGAATCTTGCAGTCTGCTGCACCACTTACTAATATACTGTCATTCGAATTGGGTAAAAACTGAAATTGACACGAAATAATATTGTAGTTATCGCAGGCCAAAAATTAAAAAAAAAATTCATATCATATTACACCGTAATAGATATATTACAGTTTTAAAACAACTCTTGAGACGTTGTTTTGGGTAATATGTTAATTAAATATAATTTATGTCTGTATCGCAGCATAGTAATACTTTTAGAACCTCGTTTTGTTATGTTGCAAAAATACTAATAATCTTAACATTTTATACATTATTTTACCTTGATTGAAAAAATATTCCCATGATGCCCTGTTTGAATAGTACTCAATTTTCGATGTCTAAAAGGATCCCATAAAACCACTTGTACATCATCTGATCCACTGGCCAATAAACTACAAACAAATTTTATCAAGTAGAGTACTAAATGTTGTTACCTTCCTTATTCAATACGTACTCTCCTTTTTCGTTCCACTCCAGGCAATTAACACATCCATTGTGACCCTGCGTTGTAAATTCCTTAGAACATTTATCATTGATTTTATTACCATCTAACCGTACCTCTAGTTCAGCTTCTAATCCAAGGCGGGATATCAACTGATTGGTGACATGAAATTTTCTTTGAAAGTTAATTCGAACAGACTCCTAGAAATGACAAATGACCCGTTGATTTATTAAGAGATTGAACGATATTTAAATGACCATTTACATAAACGCTATACTCACGTTCAGCTGTCTCTTTGAATGCGATCGAACAAGAGTGTTTATATCCATGATTTCAAACAACTGCTTGCCATCTTCAAAACCGACTTTGCATTCTGTAAATAAATTTTATTTTGCTATCTCTAATACTCTGGGAAATTTAACACGGTATTTGGAATTTCGAGGACATCAAGCCAAATTAAGCTAGCGTAACGTAAATTATACCCACAACACAAAAATTAGTTTGCTAAAACACACCTCGCTTGTACGTTTATGGCAAATGGTTTATCAATGGTAATCACAGCTAAATGATTTTGGGACTTACTGTATGATTCCAAATCTATTGCGATAAGCCGTGATATCAATACAGTAAGCTGATCGAACTGTACGAATGCAGCGCCACGCGAGCAATTCAATAGTTAGAAACGGCAACAGCTGCATTTTAAATAGTCAAGTAGTGTCAATGCCATGAGTCAATATTTAGCAGCCTTATTACAAGTTTACCTGTTAATAAGATTTTCCTTTCGTTTATTAACAATACACCAAGCCCTTGTAGAAAAGTTTGCGCATGCTCTCGAACATTATATTCGTATACCGCAGCTATATACTCAACTACACCGAATGCAGTATATTTAAACCTTATTTTATTCACCCCTAATAAAAAAATGGAACAAATATTGGTTAAAACATTTGCATTTTATTAATTAACTGTCTCTTCAAACCTAATTAAACACACACGCATGCTCACACTACACGGCAAATGCTTACTGCATCCTACAATGTGCACGAAGGAGCTTTAATGGGCATCGTTCGTTTGAACTGACACCTGGTGGCTGTTTTGAAAATGACAACTAAAAGCGCAGCCTCTGGTTGGATCTATGTTACACTTCAGTAACCACATGACTGAGTTTTACCAATGGCAGCAAAGAGTGAAATAAAATGAAGTCTTAGCCTGTCGCTGCTCTGATTGGGAGCCTAGCCCAGCCAGTGTAATTACTTTTTGTGGGTAGTGTTGTTTGCGGTGAATGTGTATGTTAATTCTCCCATGTGGGGATCGGTTATTAATATAATCAGATGGCAAAACAGACGGTTAGATTAGTTACAATGGATTGGAGAAAATTGTAGTATACTAAAAACGGTGTAAATACATGTCTCTTAAATCGCTTTGATGACGCCTGAAGCTTGCAGGACCCGAGTCTATCATGGCGTCGCGGTCACCGTTGATTGTCGAATTAGGTTTCATTGTCATCGGATCGTTTTTGATTCGCGGACTATTATTCGACAAAGTCCTCTGCCCATCAAGTTGTTCGTGTCTCGGTCATTTAGTCGATTGCAGTCGGCGAGGTCTTATCGAAATTCCTCCAGATCTTCCAGTTTGGTTGGAGATATTGTAAGTGTTTTGATCCTACTCATTTCCATACACCTGATCCTTGTAACATCAATTTTTAATATATAATTGAAAACAAATGAGGCGAAAACGTCAACAATAACGATTTTTATTATTATTCCGTAAAAATACCTTTTTATACTCCAGGAAGAGTGTCTAAAACAATTTGATAATTTATTTTCAATTATTGTGAGAGGTGAAGTTGCGAGTTTCACCTTATAATATTTAATTTTTCAATTATAGGGAATTGCAAAACAATGACATTACACATATAAACCAGTCTGCATTTCAAGGATTAGTTAATTTACAGCAATTGTATGTACCTTTATTTTGTCATTAAAATGATTGATCTAAGACTTGTTTTTGCAACAGAGACCTAAGCCACAATCAGCTTCGGTTATTAGAAAATACTTCCTTAGTTCAGTTGCAAAGTTTACGAGAATTGTAAGTATAGACAAAACAGTTAATTTTGATTTAAAACTCAATAATTTTATTTTATTCAGAAAAATTCAACATAACCATTTGATTGAAATACCAGATTTAGGCTATCTACCAAATCTTACAACGCTAATTCTGTAAGTATGAGTCAATCAAAAGTAAACAAAAATTTTGAAATATTGCTTGTTTTTTTATTTAGTCATCATAATGAAATAGAATCGTTAAATAAAGATGCATTACTATTTTTATCTCAATTACGAACACTTGATTTAAGTCATAATCGATTAGTAGAAATAAATGCTGGTGTTTTTCATGAAAATAATCGTCTTCTTCATTTGTAAGTTTTAAATTAGGAGACGGAAAACTTAATGAACTTTGTTAATCTTAATTTTTTATTTTATTTCTTTTTAGACAACTCAGTAACAATCGTATTGCTGATTTAGAATCAGGTTGTTTAGATAATCTTACAAATCTAGAAACATTACGTTTGAACAAAAATCGACTGAAAGTTTTACCAAAGCACATCTTCCAAAAATTAAGAGGATTAAAAGTGCTGTAAGTATCAATTAAGATTCATGCTTGGAAGTTGGAAATAATTGTCATTTGAATTTCAGTGAGATGAATCGTAATCAGTTAACTAGGTTTGAAGGTCTTACGTTCAATGGATTAGAGTCTCTCCAAATACTCCGCCTACGCCATAATAATATTCACTCGTTATTAGATGGTGCTTTTTGGGGCTTAAATAATAACATTCAACAATTGTAAGTTATTAATTTTTGGAGTATTTCAAAGTTTTTTAAATACATTATTTCAATTAAAAGGAAACTTGACAACAATAACATAACAGCAATTAGCAAAGGCTGGTTGTACGGGCTCAAGACATTGCAGCAATTGTAAGTTTATTATTAAGTTATTCAATTAGTTGAAAGGAAATATTAAATGTTTTTGGTGTTTTCAGGTCCCTACGACACAATCGTATAAATGAAATAGATGATAATTGTTGGGAATTCTGCCCAGATTTGTGGGAATTGTAAGTCTAGCTGACATCTTAAAAGAAATAAACTCTAAAAACTGGTTACTTTTTTCAGAGACATATCTTACAATAAACTCACAGAAATCCGTAAAAATACTTTTCTTAAACTAGGAAAGTTACAAGAATTAATTCTCAACCACAATCAAATTTCCTATTTAGAGGAGGGAATTTTCAAAGGATTGCCAAAATTATCAAAACTGTAAGTCTATTTAAGTGTTTAAGTAAATGAACCATTGTTAGACAAAATGACTTTTGCTTTCAGTGACCTAGATTACAATGAGATTTCTTGGGCGATCGAAGATATGAATGGAGCATTTCTGGGCTTGGAAAATTTAAGTTACCTTCAACTACAAAGCAATAGTGTAACATCAATTGCTAAGAAGGCGTTTCAGGGATTGGATTCCTTGAAGCATTTGGATCTAGGCAATAATGCCATCACTAGTATCCAGTGCAATGCCTTTCAGGGAATGCATCACTTGCAAAACTTGTAAGTAATGTTTTTCTATTTTTTTAACGTTCATTTTATGGTCTTTTGCTGACTTAAAACATTTGTTGTAAAAACGAGTTAAAACGTGAAAGTGGATTGTACTTAATCTTGCGGTCGTACAAACTGCATAAAAGTAATGAAATAGTGCCATTCGGACAGAAAAGATAAATTAATGACCCAGAAATAAATTACAGTTAATCTGTAGAGGATTTTGAATTCGCTACACTTTATGCCATGGTCATAAATTTGGCTTGATCATAAAATTTTTGTCTGGTGCGTGTAAGTCATGATTGATGACATGTTTCGATTTTGAAATCTTTTTATCTTCAAACGACCTCACTTGAAAATATATTTTAGTAGAGAAAAAATGAAGTTGTTATCAAAACGGGCATAAAAATGAATGGTGTAATAAATGTCCCTATTTTACTAACCTGAAATTTATATTTTTTTAAAAACCTTTTCTTTCTTTTTTAAAGGTACTTCAATAGTAGCCATTTCGTGTGCGACTGTAATTTACAGTGGCTGCCGGAATGGTTGCTGGAGTCTGGTTATCAGACTTTCGTTATTGCTCAGTGTGCTCATCCTTCCCGGTTGATGGGAAAATCAATATTTGAGATTAGCCCAGAAGATTTTACTTGTGGTAGGTTCATTGTATAGAGAGAAAAAAAAAATAGTTAATATATTGACGACATTTCTTATGTAAAGCCGATTTTCCCAAACCATATATTGTGGAAGAACCAAAAACTCAAGCATCTCTGAAAGGTGCTGATGTAATGCTAGTCTGTAGTGCTGAAAGTAGTAGCAAGTCACCAATGCTTTTTCAGTGGAAGAAGGACAACATGGTAGGAATTATAAAATTATTATATTTTCACTCACTTCTTCCATAAAATATCTTTTATTTTATTTTTCAGAATGTGAAAAACGTTCGAGTCGAGACATATGCTACTGTGAACACGACGAATGAAGACGTTACTCAGTACAAATCCACAATTATGCTGTGGAACATTTCTGATAAAGATGAAGGACGGTATCAATGCATAGTTACAAATAACTACGGTACTACATATTCAACTAAAGCGAAAATAACTGTCTATGGTAATGTCATTTTAATTTCGCTCGTATTACCCCTAACAAATTTGGGAAACTTATATTATTTTTTAAATTTTATTTTTAGTCTTTCCTGTTTTTCTTAAGACGCCTTCTGATGTTACTATAAAAGCAGGAAGTACGGCTAGGTTAGAATGCGCTGCTCGCGGCCAACCTTTTCCTGTAATAGCGTGGCAAAAAGACGGTGGCGACGATTTTCCTGCTGCGAGAGAACGCCGTATGCACGTGATGCCAACAGACGATGTGTTTTTTATAGTGAATGTGAAAACTAGCGATATCGGAATGTATAGTTGTACTGCTAAAAATGCTGCCGGTCTTATAATGGCTAATGCGACGCTAACTGTTCTAGGTGAGTCCAAACTAGCCAACAACTCTCTGCGATAATCAGTACATTAAATCACATTTAATTTTGCAGAAACGCCGTCTTTCATTAAAGCTTTTGAGGATAAGATGACTCGTGTAGGAGAAACTACGGTCCTAGAATGTATGGCAAGAGGAAGCCCAAAGCCCAAGTTAACGTGGCTTAAAGATGGACATATTATTAATCCAAGTGATCGCCATTTTTTCACGGTTGATAACCAGTTGCTCATCATTGTGCACACTCAGCATAGTGATGGAGGAACATATACGTGTGAAATGTCTAATACGTTAGGCACGGAAAGAGGGACAGCTTATTTGAAAGTTTTGCCACGTAAGTATTTTAGTTCAAACAACTAATCATTTTGACTATTTTTACTCACTGTAATTTGCACTTCAGTTTCAGGGAGTGTCGGGGAAGATGAAAGTATGACAACTGGGATAATTGTAATCGCTGTCGTGTGTTGTATAGTGGGAACATCACTTGTATGGGTGATAATCATATACCAAACACGAAAACGATCGGAAGAATTAGCTGCTAGCATAAATTCAACGAAACCGTGCACGTCATCAGATTTAGCACCGTATCCATCTTATGCATCAACGAAAAGCGAGTTGCTGCATGGTTCAGTAGCTCGTTTACATGTTGACAGTAATTCAGGTAACACACTAGATTCAAGAGAAATCAAAATCATAATACTGAAACGTAATTTATTGTGAATTTCAGAGATTTCAAAGGACAGTGGAACTGGTGATAGTGCTGATCTCAGTATTGTAGGGACGAAGAAAAAAGACAGGAAGAGGAAGTCTGGCAACTTTTCGAAAATAGATGGTTTAGGTACGTGTTTGTGTACGGGTATGAAAATCGTGTCTAAAGAGGTAGGCATTTCAGATCCTTTTGGTGCCATTTCACAAGAACAGCCGAGTGACTGCTCTTTAGAAACTTTAACGAGTACATCTAGTACTCAAACCACGCGCAGTGGTGAAGTTCTTCCTTCAACAAGGCCAACTAATCATGAACGGTCGTCGCCTTTAAATAGATTGTCCTTACAACAAGATATGAATTCTTCTGATCTATCGTCATGGCCAATTACTGCGAGATCTCATTCTGTGGACTTGCTGTCGGAATTAAATTCGCCAGATGATGGGCCCACGGAAATAAATCGCAATGTTTCTTGTGCGACGTTTCCAAGAAAAATTTCGTCTTCATTGCAGGGATGGAGTACGGGATCATTGCGCCATGTACAATTGCCAAAAGGTATTTTCTAAGATTTTGGAGTAGTTATATATTTTTTTTTTTTTTAATTATTTTATATATTTGTTGTTACAGGTGTGCAGAATGATAGTGGCAGTTTTTCTATTGAAAGTGATGAAACCCAACCACTTCATTTGACTTTGTGCCAAGATAATAATAGGCATGCAATGACCAATGGTCAATATCCAGAAACAGGCATTCCGAAGAAATCGCCATTGCAAAGACATACGCTTGTCCTACCCTACTGGTAAAAATAAATAAAGTCGTAACTCGCTGCAGTCAGTATTTTATGGCATATTGGTGTAAACGCCTTGGCAATTTTTTAAGTGTTTCAAGTACAAATTTGAAGTGCTTATACAACTACAAGATCTGCTTGGTCATTTTAAGATATTCGTGAACTGTATGTATAAACACATTGTTAACTTCTACTTCAGATTGATTGTTGTATCGGCGATTTCTTTCCAAAGTGCTACTGTAAATTCCAATGTGCTGGTCAAATTTAATGAGTTTAGCTTCTTTTTAAGCTCTTTATAACATTGTTGTAGCGATATTGAGAAAAATGCAACTAAATGAAGTAAACAAAAATGTGTACATAAGTAATTTAATGCTATACCAAAATATGGCTCTGTACCTGATAAGTGCCATAAAGAAAAGACTTACAATTCTACGAATTGCTTTACGTTTCAAATGGTTGCATGTTAACGTGAAATTCTCGAGCAAAGAAAAAAGTTGGTAGGTTTCAGTGTACAGTACTGATCACACGCTTCGTATCATTATAATGATAAAATTTATTTTACTTTTTTAATGCTAAACGGTGATTTAAGTTTTGTAATTTATAATAAAAATGCACTAACACACTCAGAATAATTGACTTCCAGTGATAAATATTTAAAGCATTGTGACATCCTAAATGTATGCATGTCAGAAAAGTTCAAGGAAAACAAAATTACCCGTTTGGAATTTTTGTTGTTTGAACTGGCAAGTTCAAGGTTTGATTACAAGTGCTCTCTTCTTTAAATCGATGATTTAAGTATTATTGAAAAGTGATATTGCCCCATAGCCTAGTTCTTACGTCTTCAACCAGTTGGGAAAGCTGTACAGATAATATGTCAGTTATCAAGCTCAATTTGGCTCCTTGACTGTATAATCATGGTAAAAATAAAACGTAAAACAATGCCTGCACACAATCTTTGCGCTGTACATTTTCCCTTTATTATGCTAAAGAGCGTGCATTTTGTACATGTTCATGTTGCGAAAATAGTGCTATCTGAATTAAGTTAATACCGTTTTTAGAAATTCAAATTGTGTTTGGCTTTAGATTTATTGAAAACTGCAACTGTACATTTGGGAAAGACGGGTAAATGTGTCGCCCTTTTTTTACATTAAAATATATTTTAGTGTTTATGCAAATTAAATTTTTTAAAGTATTATGCACAATAAAAAGCCTAGACTATTGAAACATAAATTATTACCATTTTAAAAGTAACACATTACATTCTCATTTAGAGCAAAGCAGAATCACATGTCAGACAAAATGCAGGTATCGAAATACCTAATTGATAATTAATGTTTCAAATGCAGTTTTTATATTTTACAACAAAGTCAATTGAATTCTTTTGCTAAATCAAACGTTGAGTGAAATTGTTTTTACTTATGCAGCTCCTTCAAACGATATTTTTAAATGATTTTACTCAATTGTAATAAAAAGCTTTGTAAAAATCGAGTGGTATTTTATTTATTGTTTTACAGCAGATCATCTTTCAGGACCGTAAATCATAAAATGACTCATTCGCTCTTCCCGATGCAATGAAACTCTCTAACTCACCACATTGACAATTTTATTGAAAAATAAGCTTGCTGATGATTTCAACTGCAGTAGAATATAGATGTCGTGTAAAAACGCAAGAATAAAATTGCTAATAAATTGCTTTGGAAAATATCTTAGCTTTACAAAATTTTAATATACATAGCAATTAAGTAAAGCATGTTTTTCCCATGAAATAGCTGTTTTTGAGCTCTATGCTGATAACAATACTTATTTTTTTTTTTACCCTGGTCTCAAATAACTAACAAACATTCCTATTTTTTTTCTTTCGAAAACTACTTCCTTTTAGAGAAGTTATTTTTTTTAACGTTAAACAAACAAAAAAATGTTTAATGACACATTAAAAAATAGTTTGTGGAATGTGAGTTACAGATACTTGAAAACTCAAGTTAGAAAGTGCTCTCTGTTGTAGGCAGAAGAAATTTTGAAAATTTACTTTTGTTTTATTTGTCTACAAGATTGTAACTGATGCATATATTATTGTTCATTAATCTTGTTGGAGTACAGGCCACTACTAAATTAGAGAAAATTTCATAGCAAATACAAATAATCAAATTCGTTTGAAGCACGTGATACAAACATCCCACACCTGAACAAATGACAGTGTACAAATTTTTACATTATTAAGCTAACAAGAAATTTCTTCATTCAACTACCTATGTTTGACAGCACTGTTTTCGGCGGGCTTCTACAATGTCAGTCGGCTCCACAGTGATGGTCCCGATGCCCCGCTCATTACGAGGTTCGTCATCAGGATTATCACGAATTTGTTTTTGTGATACGATTCGATAAATTTCTGAATTAAGACATGAAAACGTCAGTAATCTATAAACTATTATATAGAAACAGATATTACCCGTAAGAATATTTTGAAAAGCTGTTTCCACATTTGTTGAATCTAAGGCAGACGTTTCAATAAATGAAAGATTATTCTGTTCTGAAATTATAAATATCAATTAAAAACATTGTAATTTCAAATAACACATTCACTGGTGCAAACATTAATACAATACACTTTAAAATAAACCACTACTTTTCTTAATAAAAAACATACCAACACGCCTTTAGTTTATCTAAAAATATATATCAAAAAAAAAATTAAAAAGTTCACAGCAATTTGCAAATCTCTATTGTTTTGTTTGCCTAATGGTGATTTCCATTCCCATACAACTTTTTTAAGGTTAAACCGTAAACCTACATACCATCAGCTACCCCTCCCTTTCCGTATACATTGTGATCTCATTTCTTTATCTCTTAAAAATAATAGTTAGAACTTAAATAAAATATTTACTGGCAAACGCTTTTGCTTCATCAGTAGGTACAGCTCTCAAATGACGTAAATCACATTTATTCCCTACAAGCATTATGAGGATATTCAGGTCGGCATGTTCTCGAAGTTCTCTCAGCCAACGGTCAACACTTTCATACGTTGCATGTTTGGCAATATCATAAACTAGTAGAGCGCCTACTGCTCCTCGGTAATATCTAAAAGTAGAGAAAAAAAGAGATTTTTTTAAATCAATATCGTATATACTAATAAATAATAAAAGTAAATTTCAAATAGAAATTTTCGTATCATTATAAATCATTGATTCCATAATTAGATATTTAGTAACGCTCAATCTAATTTTCGCCCTCACTTTTCAACGTACACTAAGCCAAAAATAAACAGGATACATAGTTCACTGGCCTTTCAAGAAAGGGCTAAAATTCGAAACGTAAGGGTTCAATGGTTCAATGATACGATTGCAAAACGTTTAGTCACCAGAAGCCATAGTACAACATTTCGTAAAAATTAGCACTTATTAATCAGTGCTAGGATATTTACATCTGCATTTTGTTTGTCTGAAAAATCTCAAATATCCGTTATAACGGTGTATTAATTTTAATCGGATTTAATTTCTTCAAATTTTAATTGCTTCAAAACGTCTTCTTTTGATTTCTAAATCAATATATTCACCTACGCGCTAGTTATGGCTCGGTATCGCTCTTGTCCAGCAGTGTCCCATATTTGTGCTTTAATGGTTTTCCCGTCAACTTGAATACTGCGAGTTGCGAATTCCACTCCAATGGTACTCTTGCTTTCCAGATTAAATTCATTTCTTGTGAACCGTGAGAGTAAACTACTCTTGCCAACACCCGAGTCGCCAATCAACACGACTGAAAAACAAGAGAAAACAAATTTAGAAGAATGTTGGGAATTTAAATTTCTTTATCTAATCGCACAAACCTATCAAAATACACATGTAGAAAGATATCAAGTTAGGGTATTTCTTAATATATTTTTGAGTTTATTACAAATGATATATTTGGGATTTAATTTACATAACAAAACAATCACGAAATTCTTGGGCGAACTCCAGTTTATAGATACGTGACCAGTTTCCGGTCAAGTTAGAATTTTATTGAAAAATAGTATATATATAACGTCACGTTCCAGAATCGATCTAATGTTACACTAGGAAGAACTGCTTACTTATCAAAAATTAAAAGTGTAAAATGTAGTTCTTAGGGCGGAAAAAAATACGAGCGGGGATAGTCTTAATTCTTTTCTTGACAGAATCTTACTATTGTTATTTACGTCTCTCGAAATTGAGTTTTTAAACAACCTAATTTTCCGCTTCAAACGTCCCAAATTTTACCTTGCTTTTCGGTTCATTTTTATAACATTTAATTCTTAAAATATTAAACTGAACTTACCTTTAAAAAGGTAATCATATTCGTCATCTCTAGTACCCATTTTCAGCACTTCAGGTTTCCAGTAGCTAAATACAGGAAACACGATTAAAAATGTTTTTAGTTGTAGTAGACCTATTTAATATATACTATTCAATATAAGTTGTTCATGGTTTATACCAGTATCTTTTCACACGAGTCCTATGTTGTAGTTAAGTTACGGTAAGTTTAAGCGAGAGCTACAAAATCTCATTCAACGCACAAAATGGCTACCGAATCCGGCAAGCAGGATACAACGCCCCTAGTAGTGTGACACTGCGCACTCTAACTGCACACTCAATGGCGTCATCACAAAAGAAAAATCATTCGGCCTGTGGGTACCTTTGTATCATGGTTTCCATCTGGTGGTAGAGTTTAGTAGGTTTTGTATCTCGTTCGAAACGTGTAAATAAGCGCTGTAATTTTAGTTAGGAAACACATAATGTCAAACAGTCAAACAGTAACCGAGGTTATAATTTGCTAGACTTTCAAGCTTCTCAATCAAATGTAGCTTATAAACAATTTGACAAAGTTAAGGCCTTCGTTACATGATACTACTGCGAGACGTAAAAGGCTATTGTTTATATGGTTTGGTTTTTTGATTAAGAAAGGGGTAATTCTGTAGATTTAACCTATAGGTGTAATATTTATTCTTTTAGGAAAAGAAAGAGTCTTTCTCTCTTCACGGTAAGAAATTTTGCGTGGTTGTAAACCCTAATCCCACGTTTGTTTGTGGCTTCACAGAGAATTCATTCTATTTGGGCGAACCAAGCATGGCACAAGGTACCAAAGTACTAAAACGTTCCTCCTCTCGCAAGGCAGATCGTACTACAGACCTATGCCTAGCTTGCGAGGACGACGAATTATCACCAGCGCAGTTAGAGTGTGCTCAACGTGCTGCTAAAGAATACGACGAAGTTATGAAGCACATAGCTTTATTGAAATCCAAAAATGTTAAATTGTTGTACGGAAATGAAAATACCTCTGTCTCGCAATTGACCAATTCGGTTATATCTACGCCGGCGATTAAGCCTAACATAGTAACTACAACAGTTACTGCCCCTATTTCAAGCACTACAAACATTATAACAACGACGCCGGCCCAAAAAATTATAGAATTACCCAAGTTAGTACCCATGCCGCAGTCTCAACTAATAATTCAAAATACTGTTCCGGTAAGTTAATTTTCTACTAAGAAAAATTTTTTTTCAAACTCACTCATTGTTCGCTTTTAGATAGCACCGCAACCTCAAACAACTGTTTTACAACCAGCAAGTTATAAACTTCTTCTGGACACAAGAACTGGTTTGATAATAGGAACGTTGCCGGGTGAAAATCAAAGTAAATTTAATTAAACCTATAATACCAAAATAAACACTTGCGACCTAATTCCCATTTTTCATAGCAATCATTACAAAACAAAGGCCCACAAGTCTGCTGCCAACAACAGTTTGTTTTTATTAGTGCTATATATAAATCATGTCTAAACGTTCTTATTTATTTTCAGCAAGCGATTGCACTTGTTCCAATCCAATGTTCCAATCCAAATCTGATTGCAACAAATCCCACTCCCATTGCTAAGTCTGCTCCGGTCATCGCCAAAATTCCAGTTCCTCCCGAACCCAAAAAAGTAAAAATTATTAGTGCTGGGTAAAATAATCGAAAAATTAATGTTAAACTATCGCAGCCGCAAACGAAAGTTATTTCTGAACCGTTGCCTCCGGTCGAAAAAGAAGTAGATGCAAATAACACCGCAAATTTGTTGCAACTTGATAACCAACAACAAAGACTGCCAAGTCAATATCCATCTTTGACAATGAAAGCAACTCCGCAACGACTTGCAAGTCATTCGGTCGTCCAAGTGAAAAGAACTGAATTAGGTAATACGAAATTTGAATTTGTATTGATGTTAGCTAAACAATTTTGTTTTTAGATAAAACCATGAATGATGTTATAAAACTAAGCACGTCAGATTTGGTAAAATGGACGTTCGAACATGGGCTCTTTCATATCGAACATACGTGTGCCCTCCATCGCGACACAAAAATGCAACTCGTGTTCGATAGTCGTATCGCTAATGACAATTCCGGCGGCTACAAATGGCAATGCAGTCTCTGCGCTAGAACTATAGCTATTCAACATCTGAGTTTTTTCGAATCTCAGGGTTTGAGTCTTCTTACCATGTTGCGTATAATATATTTTTGGGCTTGCAACGAAGATGTTCAGAAGGTTTTACAAGAAGTTAAAATTTCAGCTTGTTTTCTCCGATCGGTCTATTCCTTACTGCGATCTATTTGTGGGAGCAAAGTGAAGACATTGATGAAATTAGGTGGGTCCGATAGATATACCGTTGAAGTTTGCGTTCTGCTGTGGAAAGGAACTTGTGTGTACACAAGTCAGCTGTTTTTAGGCTGCATTTACGAAAGGAATTCCGGAATGGTAGCGCTCCGTGTTTTCGCGAACAAACACGACACTCTAATTGAAGGATTCGTGGAAGATTTTGTTGCACCGCATTCTGTTATAAACACCGAAAAGAACATCAAGTTGTCTTATATGTTTGTTGCAAAAGGGCTTCATAAATTAATCACAACTGGCGATTCTGGAAGCGGAATTCTGAACGCTAAAGCTTACTTAGAAGAACGCGTTGTTCCTATGTTCGGGAATGTAATGAAGCAACTGCAAGTTGAAACAATTCAATCATTTCTTCACGAGCTCATGTGGAGAGAGAAATTTGGAACTAACCCTTACAACGCATTTAACAACATTCTCTTGCACATCAAACAACATTACGGGACAGGTGTAAAAAAATGATATTGTTTTTTATTAAAAATATTAAAAATGTGTATTTTATTTATTTGCTAGGAACAACAACTATCAAAACAACTAACCAGCCTTTGAAAATGCCATTCGTTAGTGTCTTATCAGATACTAAGCAAACAAATCCTCAGGCATCTACGTCTGCGGGTACGAGTACAAACATTATTTTGAGTAAACCAAACGTTGCGCGCAACATAGCTCCGGAATTGCCGTCATCCAAACTGCCGAAACTAACCTTACCTAACAAAGCTATTTTATTGGACGATTATTACTACGGATGGAAAAGTGGTATAACGTTTTTGAGAAAACAAGCCACAGAAATGCAGCAAAATTACAAATTTAAGGTAAAATTATATTTGAGTGTGTTTTTATTAATCTAACCCCCAATGACACTTTTGCAGTGCTGTGTTTGTAAAAAACTCATTGACAATAACATCAAGTTGATGAAGCATTTATGTGCCCATATTGAAGCTATTAAACAGAGGAATTTGGATTTGAGCGATGTTACCCAATGTAAACATTGCTTTCGCGATTTCGAGACGCCTTATGTTATGCAGTGTCATATTGAAGATGTAGGTTTACACTTGAACCTACAATTATAAAGATATGAAATTATTTATTTTTTTACTTGATAGGTCCACCTTAATTCCAATTCGCCTAAATGTCGTATTTGCGATAGAGCGTTTAACAGCAAAGAGATACTCATAAAGCATATGGTTCAAACTCATACAGCGGCAGAAATGCCTTATTCATGTGATGTGTGCAAATTCAGAAGTTCAATGTATAAATCTCTTATTGATCATTTTCATCAGGTTTTATATAAGAAAATTAATATTTTATAAAATACTAATAGCAAGATTTTATTTCAGGTGCACAACGACACAAATTTCGTTCAGTGTCAATACTGCTTGAAGGTGTTTTCTGTTAAGTTTTCATCCGTAAGACAGATCGGTGTGATCAACAATTTCTGGACTCACATTTACAAACATCAAACGAAAAGTTTGAATCGGAAATGTACTGCATGTTGCCTCACGTTTGTGGGCAAAAATGAGTTGAAACAACATAGATTGCAAGATCATTGTACATTCAAGGATAAACCAGGTATTTTTTTTTTTTTTGTTTTAAATCAATCGCAATGTAAAAAAAAAAAAAAATAACTGACTCATTAACTTACAGGTGTTTTCAAATTTGTTTCCAACGAAAACAAAAGTAAAATCTACATCAAGGAGCCTCCTCTAAAGGCGAGAGTAATGTTCCGAGCTAAACGAAAGCGAACGGCAGGTAACCAGATTTTGCAGACTTGTCCAAGGACTTCCAAATACAACTTTAATTCATCAACGAAACATCCCGGGTTGACGTGTTTTGAGTGCAGAACAGAAATGGATTTACCAAGCCATTTTTTGTAAGTTATATCCGGCCCATAAACTTGCCGGGTTTCACATTCTAAAATAGAATTTAAAAAACGTCTCATCATTTGTAGAAAAAGTTGGTCTTGTTCGCAATGCAGTTACGTTTCATCATGTGGGAAAGCATTTGCTAATCATATGATACTCCGACATGCAAAAAACAGGAAACGGGAGGACATCTATACTCCGGTTCGTTTACCTTATAGGATGTATTGCATGTGCGGTTATTCAGACTTGATGGGAAATAGAATGGGTATGT